>MU783876.1:26818-58953 GCA_026770625.1 Nicotiana glauca | reverse complement strand
TGAAGTGGATACTCAGGTATCTAAAAGGAACCTTAGATGAATGCTTGTGTTTTGGGAGATCAGATCTAGTCTTATTTGTCTATACTGATGATGATATGGCTGGTGATACTGATAATAGAAAATATACTATTGGATATCTATTTACTTTTTCAGTGGGATCTATATCATGGTAGTCTAAATTGCAGAAGTGCGTTGTGCTTTCAACAGTTGAAGCGGAGTATATTCTTGGTATAGAAGCTGGCAATGAGATGGTATGGCTCAAGTGGTTTCTTTAAGAGCTTGGATTGCATCATAAAGAGTATGTCATCTATTGTGATAGTCAAAGTGCAATATACTTGAGCAAGAACTCCATGTACCATGCAAGAACGAAGCATATCGATGTGAGATATCATTGGATTCATGATCAAGTGGAAAATGAATCTTTAGAGGTAAAAAAGATTCACACAGGTGAAAATCCTGCATATATGTTGACCAAGACGATACCAAGAGAGAAGTTCGATCTATGAAGAGAACTTGTCGGATCGGGCTCTATATGAAAAATTAGAGATATCTCTTTCAGGTGCATGGGACTGGAGTGGGTGATTTGATGGGTCCATCCCATGTGAAAGGAAGACAACTTCCTATGGGTTTAAAATATCAAGCTAAATAAATTAATAGTAAGGAAGATTTTCCGGTAGATCATTCCTCGTTTCACCATGTAATATTTCACTTTTGATATTAAACAAGACATCATTGATGACATAAATGAAGCAATTCTAGGAACTTTATAAAGATACTCTACTCTCAGTTCAAAGATACACAAACGGAGAGGAAAAGAGTTATTTACATAGTAGAAGCAAATTACTATTTAAGGAAAACTATAGAAACTTAAAAGGTATTTGTAGCGAGGTGGAAAAATCAAAAGATTTCTTTTGAGTGTGTAGTGGTATTGGAGGGTTCTAGGTACCAAATTTTTTAAAATCCTTACTATGGTGAAATCAGTTGCTCCTCTCCGGCCGTGGTTTTTCCCATCATTTAGAAGAGTTTTTCACGTAAAAATCTCAGTGTCCCTATTTCTCTGTTACCGTTGTTTACTGTATTTTAGTAATCCAAATTTATTACCATTGTATAATGTGAATATTATTTATGTGGTGTGTTTTTTCTCAACAATTGGTATCAGAGCACATGTTCTACTCATTCACAAAAATATTATTTACGCTCGATTTTACTTTGTGACAAAAAAATATCATGAGTATGAAGTAACAAGATTCAACAGTAATGACGGTTTCTCTATATGAAAAATAAGGATGAAGGACCTACTAATCCAACAAGGGTTATATATTGCACTAGATGGAAAAGAGGCAAAGCACGAAATTATAAAAGCCGAGGATTAGGCAAACATGGATAAGAAGGCGGCTAGTGCAATCAGACTACACTTGTCAAATGACGTACTCAATAATGTAGGGGATAAAAATAGTGCATGCGGTATTCGAAAAAGACTAGAAAGTCTATACATATTCAATTCCTTAACAAACAAGTTGTTTTTGAAAAAAAAGCTTTATGCCATCCATATGAGTGAAGGTACAAATTTTTTGTCCCATTTAAGTAAGTTCAACGGATTAATCATGCTGCTGGCAAACCTTGGAGAAACAATCAATAAAGTAGATAAGGCTATCATGCTTATCAAATGTTTCCATCTTCCTATTATAATTTGGAAAAAAGTATCCTGCATGGTCGAGATACCATCGATTTATAGGAGGTCACATCAGCCATCCTACTCAATGATAATATGAGGAAGAAGCTCGAAAATTAGGGGCAGACTCTTATCATGAAAAACAGAGGAAGAAGGTTTTATATTGCATCGAGTAGTCGTGATAAATCCAAAGCTCATGGAAAGTTCAGGAATCGATCAAAGGGTAGAAATTGCTATAGTTGTAGTCAACCCAGTCATTTCAAAAGAGAGTTCCCAAAGAAAGGTCGAGGCGAGAATAATGGCCAGAAGAATGATGATTCACAATTGTTGTAGTGGCAATGATGATTCAGTTGTTCTCTTCGTTAATGAGGAGGAAGAATGCATGCACTTAGCAAGCCAAGAGTCATAATGGTGGTTGACATAGAAGCATCCTACCATGCCACACTGGTAGAGAATTCTTCTGTAGGTACAAAGCAAGAGACTTTGGGATGCTCAAGATAGGAAATACCAGTCATGCAAAGATTGTGGGGATTGGTGACATTTGGATCAAGACAAATGTCGGATGCACATTAGTTTGAAAAGATGTGCGGGTATGAGAATAACTTCGCCAATAGGAAGTAGAGACTCACCAAGGATCATTGGTGATTACTAAAGGAGTTTCTTCCTACATGTTGTACAAGACAACCACTGAGATGTGTGAAGGTGGATTACATGCGGCTGTAGATGATATGTGTGCACATTTATGGCACTAGATATTGGGCCATATGCATGAGAAAGGACTATAGTTCTTATCCAAGAAGTCACTCATCTCATTTTCCAAAGGTACATCTATGAATTCTTGTTATTATTGTTTATTTGAAAAACAACACATGGTATCATTCCAAGAAACTCATGGGAGAAAACCGAATATACTTGATTTAGTATAAGTCCAATAGATGTAGAATCAATGGGAGGTAACAAATATTTTCTCACATTTATTGATGACGCTTCACAGAAATAGTGGATTTATTTATTGAGAATAGAAAACCATTTATTTCAAGTTTTTCAGCAATTCCATGCTCTGGTGGAAAAGGGAGACACATTCAAAATTAAAGCGTCTCAGGACAGACAATGAATGAGAGTATACTTCAAAGGATTTTGAAGACTACTACTCCTAATCCATGGAATCAAACACGAGAAGACAGTCCCTGGAATCCCACAACACAACGGTGTAGCTGAAAGGATGAATCGCACCATTGTGGAAAAATTGAGAAGTATGCTCAAAATGGCAAAACTACCTATGTCATTTTGGGGTGAAGCAACTTGCATAGCCTGTTACTTATTTAACAGAAGTTCATCAGTCCATTGGACTTTAACATTCCAGAGAAAGTCTGGACTGACATAGATGTGTCCTATTGTCGTTTGGAAGTATTTGGATGTAAAGATTTTGCATTTACGTCGAAGTAGGAAAGAACAAACATGGATGACAAAGTTATTATCTCCATCTTCATCGATTATGGAGTTGAAGAGTTCGGATATAGATTATGGGACCTAGAAAGGAAGAAGATCATTAGAAGCTGAGATGTAGTCTTTAGAGAAGATGTGGTCGTCAAGGATGGTGATCAATCAACAAAAACAAAAAATTATAATTGTAAGGTCACTAAAATTTTTACTGATCCTACTATACCTGCACGTAATCCTTCCACATGTGAAGAATGGCACACGGAAGGTGTAGATAAAGAGGTTGTTGAGCAGGGAGAGCACCCTAGTCCACAAGAGGAATAAGAAAAGCAATAACAACAAAAGGAAGGACAACAACCTTTGAGAAGATCTAAAAGAGAGAAGGTATAGTCCATGAGGCATCCTTCTTCGGTGTATATCTTTGTCAGCGATGAGGGGGAGCAAGAGAATTTCAAGGAGGTGCTATCTCATTCGGAACAAATCTAATGGATGGATACTATGCAACAAGAGATGAATTCTCTACAGAAGAATGGCGCATACGAACTGGTTGAACTTCCAAAAGGCAAAAGACCGCTCAAGTGCAAGTGGGTCTTTAAATTCAAGAAAGATGGAAATAGAAAGCTAGTCAGAAACAAAGCTCGATTGGTGGTAAAAGGTTTCGAACAAAAGAAAGGTATTGATTTTGATAAAATTTTCTCACTTGTTATCAAAATGACTTCTATTCGAACAATCTTGAGCTTGACAGCTAGCCTAGATCTTGAAGTAGAGCAGTTGGACATGAAAGTTGCATTTCTGCATAGAGATTTGGAAGAAGAAATTTATATGGAGTAGCCAGAAGGTTTTGAAGTAAAAGCAAAGAAACACATGGTGTGCAAATGAAAAAACCGTCTTTATGGGCTGAAACAAGCGCCAAGGCGGTTGTACAAGAAGTATGACTCATTCATGTGAAGTCAAATATGCACAAAAATCTTTTTAGATCCATGTGTATATTATAAGAAATTCTCTAATAATAACTTTATTACTTTTTTATTATATGTGGATGACATGCTAATTGAAGAACACGTCAAGAAGTTGGTTGCCAAGTTGAAGGAAGATTTGTCCGAGTCATTTGACATGAAAGACTTAGGTCTGACACGACAAATTCTAGGAATGAGATTGTTAGAGATAGGACAAATAGAAAGCTGTTCCTATCCCAATAGAAGTATATTGAACGTGTACTTAAATGCTTCAACATGAAGAGTGCTAAACCAGTTAGCACGCCTCTTGTTGGTCATATGAAGTTGAATAAGACAATGTTTTCTACAAGAAAGGAAGATAAAGAAGTTGAGGATAAAGATACATATTCATCTATCGTCTGGAGCTTAATGTATGGAATGGTATGTATTAGACATTATATTGCTCATGTTGTCCGTGTTGCTTGCAGGTTCCTTGATAATCTCGGGAGAGAACATCCGGATGGTGTAAAGTAGATACTCAGGTATCTAAAAGGAACCTTGGATGAATGCTTGTGTTTTAGGATATCAAATCTAGTCTTGTTGGTCTATACATGTGCTGATATGTCTGGTGATACTGATAATAGAAAATCTACTACTGGATATCTACTTACTTTTTTAGTGGGAGCTATATCATGGTAGTCTAAATTGCAGAAGTGCCTTATGCTTTCAATAACTGAAACAGAGTAAGCTGTTGGTATAGAAATTAGCAATGAGATGGTACGGCTCAAGTGGATTCTTTAAGAGCTTGGATTGCATCAGAAGGAGTATGTCCTCTACTGTAACAGTCAAAGTGCAATAGACTTGAGCAAGAAATACATGTACCATGCAAGAACAAAGCATATCAATGTGAGATATCATTAGATTCATGAGAAAGTAGCGAACAAATCTATGTCGGTAAAAAAGATTTACACAAGTGAAAATCATGCAGATATACTAACCAAGACGATAAAAGAGACAAGTTCAATCTTTATAGAGACTTTATCGTAACGAGCTCTATATGAAAAATTTAGGATAACTCTTTCAAGTGCATGGGACTGGAAGGAGAGATTTGATGGGTCCATCCCATGTGAAAAGAAGATAACTTCCTTTGGATTTGAAATACCAAGCCAACTAAATGAATGTAAGGAAGATTTTACGACAGATCATTCCTTGGTTTCACAATGTAATATTTGAATTTTGTCATTAAAAATGACATTATTAATGACATAAATGAAGCAATTGCACTATACGTAGATGACATGCTCTCAGTTGAAAGACACACAAAACGGAGAGGAAAAGAGTGATTTACGAAGTAGAAGCAAAATACTCTGTAAAGAAAAATATAGAGAATTTGAGCGGTATTTGTAGTGAGGTGAATAAATCAAAAGAGGGCTTATTTTTTAAGTGTGTAGTGGTATTGGAGGGTTTCACTAAGTACCACAATTGTAAAATCCTTCCCGTATTCAGAAGGATTTTCCATGTAAAAATTTCGATGTTCTTGTTTCTCTTATTATTAAAGTTGGTTACTGTATTTTAGTAATACACATTTATTAAAATTGTATATTGTGAATATTGTTTCAGTGGGGTTCATTTTCCCAACATAGAATTTATTCTCTTTATATGTTTCTTTTTAGTAAATTGATGTAGCTAACTTGACCAAACCACTTTTAAGTGATACTCCCTCCGTCTCATATTATGTGTCGTGTTTCTCTTTTATACGCCCCTTAAGAAATATTAATTAGGAAAGGGATTAGACTATTTTATCCTTATTTATGTCTTAAGATATAATCTCACTCATTGAGTATTTATTCTATTTATGTCTTACCTCTATCTTCGAGAACAATTTGTATACGGTAAAATATTGTGGGCTCGAGGGGAGAAACAGTGGGCTCTTATCAAGGAATAAACTCGGTATGGACCGAGTTCAAGTTCGATGGCATAACACAATGCTTGAAGATCGAAGTGCACGATGAGTACCGAAGCCAAGTATGACCAACCCCGAGATGGTACCGTTATGGATGTGTAACAGAAAAATCGAGATTCTCACTACGTCCCCAAGATCATGGCGTAAATTTCGGAATAGATTCGTAGGAGTTATTATGAATCTGTACTAGGTGGTTATACATTTGTACCAATAAAATTCTTTACTGTAAATAGAAATGTACCTTATTTAGGGTTCCCCTATTATATAAAGGGGACCCCAATCATTTGTAACGATCATCAATCACTGGCAAAGAATATACTCTCTTACTTTATTGCTCATATTTCATCAGAATTGTCTCTTAGCTTCTTTTTTTATATTTTAATGTTCTTGTTCTTGTTGACCAACCTCGCGGCCGTCATATTTCGAGGTCGAGACTTTCTTAAACACTGGTTTGATTCAACTTACTTCTATCGTTTATACTTTAGGTTTCTTGGTTATTAATTAGTATTGAATTAAATTGTGCATTTTTAAAACCATAAAAAAGTTTAATTATTACTCATATTTTTTAGGTAAACAACTTGGAGCCCACCGTGGGGCTAAAGATAATAGTAGTTATTTCAGTACTGATTCTGATAACATATGTTATTTTCACACTTGTTCTTGTCAAGAATTTTTGTTATTAGGTTAAAACATGTTGAACTCGCAAAATACACCCGTACACAGCGATGATGGCCTTGTATTCCATGGGGAAAACTACAATGTAGGGGTCGGTGTACCACCGATTAACCTTGGAGAAGTGCCAAATGTGGAACAAGTCAATGTTAGTTCACACATTGCTTTGAATGAAAATTTAGGCGCAGACCCCAGAGGAAGTGTATGCAGGGAAGCCCGATCTGGTGGTCAAGGAACACACGGTATAGGAGATGGGGGAGTCACCCTCCAAGTGATATTCAAGATGCTACAAGCTCAACAGATTGACATCGCTCATCTTCAAAGTCAGCACAAAACTCCAAGTATAGTCGAACCAGAAAACACCCGCCATGCTAAGCCGATGCCTAAAAGATCAAACAGTAATGGCTCGGGAATTGACCCCACAATTATGAGGTTGCTCGAAGAACTTACCAAAAGAATCGAGTCGAGGGAGAAAAATATTGAGGATAATGACAAAAAGTTAGAGGCGTACAAATCCCGTGTCGATCAAATACCGGGAGCATCCAGGGTCTTGAAAGGTTTGGATGCCAAGAAATTCATACAAAAGTCATTCCCTCCGAGTGCGGCTCCGAAACCTATTCCTATAAAGTTATACATGCCCGATATACCCAAGTACATTGGGACAAGTGACTCTAATGAACATATTACCTCATACACTTACGGGATCAAAGGAAACGACCTAAAAAATGATGAGATCGAGTCGGTTTTGTTGAAAAATTTGGGGGGACTTTGTCAAAATGAGCAATGATTTAGTGTCACAACTTACCACTAAATTCTATAGATTTGTTTGCTATGTTAGTAGATACCTTCGTGAAGTCACACACCGGGGCTATAAAGGTTGCAACAAGGAAATCAGACGTTTTTAAGATAAGACAGAGAAATGATGAGATGTTAAGGGAGTTCGTATCCCGAATTCAAATGGAGCGAATGGAATTACCATCGGTCTCGGATGATTGTCCAGTGCAAGCTTTAATGCAGGGGTTGAACGAGTACAGTTCGATCGCATCACGATAAGTGAAGCAAAATCGGATCGAGTACCCAGCTATGACTTGGTCAAACGTACATAATTGTTACCAATTGAAGATCAGGGTCGAGGACGACCAGTTGGGAACCTCCTCGGGTTCAGTTCATCCTAATAGACAAGAAGTTAAAGCCTCGAGGGATACAGATAGGGAACCAAGATCAAATCAGGAAGGGTATCAGCCATATGTCGATCGGGGAGACAATGGTTCGGGGCGTAACGCTCCTCGAAAAGATCAAAGAAATTATCGAGGTCAAATCTCTTAGGGACTTATGACTAAAAATAGTTTTGATAAACACACTGATCCTGCAAAAGCACCTCAATTATTGGAGTATAATTTTAGTGTTGATGCATCGGGGATCATATCAACTATTAGAAGGATCAAAGACACAAAGTGGACCAGGCCTATACAAAATGATCCTTCTCAAAGAAATCCAAACTTGATGTGTAAATGTCATGGTACACATGGCCATCGGACCGAAGACTACAGAAAGCTGAGGGAGGAGGTAGCTTGGTTATTCAACAAGGAAAAACTGCAACATGTAATTCATATGATCATTGGAGGCGTTGATGTTCCACAGAGTCCTGTATTCAAACACACCATGGTAAAAACAAACTCGGAGCTATGTGCCCGAGGGCATCCTATCGTTCCATGATGAGGAAGCGGAAAACATTTCCCAGCCGCACAACGACGCCCTGGTAATTTCTATTTTGTTAAATAAAATTCAATGTAAGCGTGTTCTCGTGGATCCAGGTAGTTCAGCAAGCATAATCAGGTCGAGGGTCGTAGAGCAGCTCGGCCTACAGGACCAAATTGTACCTGCATCTCGAGTCGTAAACGACTTCAACATGGCAAGTGAAAAATGAAGGGGGAGATAATCCAACCAGTGAACATGGATGGGACCATCCAAGATACAAAATTCCATGTCATTGAAGGAGACATGAGATATAACACACTACTCAAGAGGCCATGGATCCACAACATGAGGGCAGTATCTTCAACGCTTCATCAAATGATGAAATTCCCAACAATGGATGGTGTGAAAATAGTTTTACAGGGAGCAACACACTGCAAAGGAAATATTTGCAATCGACGAGGTGATATTGGTACCAGCACCTTCGACCTCAGAAAACTGAAACACCAAGCATAAGCAGACAGCCAAATAGCAACCACCGTCCCTAGCCTTGACCGAATTGGAGAAGCAGGTAATCGAAGAAGAAGAAGAGGATCTCCTTAATCCTCAAACTTTCATTGTTCCCGAAGAGTCCGATGCAACCAAGTCAACGGTCGAGGAGCTGGAACAGATTATATTGATCGAGTACATGCCCGAGAAAAAGGTATACTTGGGAATAGGATTAACCCCCGAACTTAGGAAAAAGCTCATTCAATTTCTTATCGATAACATGGATTGTTTTGCTTGGTCCCATTTACATAGGACAGGGATCTCCCCGAAAATAACAATACACCGGCTAAGCTTCGACCCCGGGTTTAAACTGGTAAAGCAAAAAAGGCCCTAGTCAGAGGTGAAGCATGCATTCATAAAGGGTGAGGCAACTAAACTTCTTAAAATAAGGTATATTCGGGAGGTAAAATACCCCGAATGGTTAGCCAACGTAGTTGTATTCCCTAGAAAAGGAACAAAATTAGAATATGTGCAGATTATAAGGATTTCAACAAGGCATGCCCTAAAGACTCTTTTACACTACCTAAAATCGATCGCATGATCGATGCCACGGCTGGTCACGATATCCTTACCTTTCTCGATGCCTACTCCTCTTACAATTAAAGTAAGATGAACTCGAAAGACCAGGAGAAGACCTCGTTTATCACTATGTTTGGAACATACTATTACAATGTAATATCCGTCGGGTCTATGAAATGCGGGATCCACGTACCAACGCCTAGCTAACAAAATGTTCGAGGAACAGATAGGTAAATCAATGGAAGTTTATATTGATGATATGTTGGTTAAGTCCCTACGTGTAGAGGACCATTTAACTTATTTGCAGGAAATATTCAAAATCTTGAGGAAGTACAATATGAAGCTTAACCCAGAAAAATATGCCTGCGGAGTCGGCTCGGGCAAATTTCTCGACTTCATGGTATCTAGTCGGGGAATTGATATCAACCCTAATAAGATCAAGGCCATCGAAGAGATCACAATCGTTGATAGTTTGAAAGCCATGCAAAGTTTAACAGGACGAATAGCCGCATTGGGTCGATTTATTTCGAGGTCATCAGATCGAAGCCACATGTTCTTTTCCTTGCTCAAAAAGAAAAATGATTTTTCATGGACCCCGAAATGCCAACAAGCACTGGAGGAATTGAAGCGATACTTGTCGAGCCCACCTCTATTTCACACTCCAAAGATAGATAAAAAGATTTACTTGTATTTGGTTGTGTCCGAGATAGTGGTAATTGGGGTAATAGTTCGGGAAGAGCAAGGTACGCATTTCCCTGTCTATTACGTAAGTCCAACTCTAGGATATGCTAAAACTAGATATCCACACTTGGAAAAATTGGAACTTGCATTAATAAGCGCATCTAGAAAGTTAAAGCCATATTTTTAATGTCATCCCATATGTGTGTTGACCACTTATCCCCTTCGAAATGTTTTGCACAAGCCCGAACTATTGGGCCGATTGGCCAAATAGGCCGTCGAGCTTGGCGGGTATGATATAGAGTATCAAATCCGAATGACCATCAAGTCTTAAATCCTAGCTAATTTTGTGGCCGATTTACGCTAACCCTCGTACCTAAAGTGGAGAAAGAATTTCTTCTAAAATCGGGTACATCATCGGGGGTTTGGACCCTTTTCACGTACGATGCCTCGAATGTGAAAGGGTCCGGGCTTGGTATTGTTTTGAAGCCACCAACAAGTAGTACTATTAGAAAATCTATCAAAATATCTAGGTTGACTAATAATGAGGCCGAGCTTGAGGCCATGATTTCAGGTCTCAAGCTAGCTAAAATCCTGGGGGCAGAAGTCCAAGTGCGATTCCCGGTTGGTCATAAATCATACAAACAAAAGCTTCGAAGTCCGAGAGGATAGGCTGCAAAGATATTTGGACAAGCTGCAGGTAACTTTGCACCGCTTCAAGGAGTGACTCTAGATCATGATCCTAGAGAATAAAACAGTGAGGCCGATGCACTTGCTAACTTGGGGTCATCGGTTGAAGAAGATGATATCGCCCCAGGGACTGTTGTCCCATTATCGAGGTTTGTGGTTGAAGAGGGTAATGACGAGATAAATTCTACAAGTTTAACTTGGGATTGGAGGAATAAGTATATCGAATATTTGAAAAATGGAAAACTCCCATCGAAACACAAAAAGTCAAGGGTTCTACGAACCAAGCCTGCTACGTTCACACTAGATAAATATGGAACATTGTATAGGACGACGTTCGATAGACCATTGGTGGTATGTTTGGGGTCGGGGGACATTGGTTATGTTCTATGAGAAATCCACGAAGGTACTTGTGGGAATCACTCCGGCACCAAGTCTTTGATTCGCAAAATTATTAGAGCAGGGTATTACTGGGATAACATGGAAAAAATACTAAGGAGTTTCTTAAAAAAATGTGATAAATGTCAAAGGTTTGCACTAATGATTCATCAGCCCAGAGAGCAACTTCACTCAATCCTGTCCTCGTGGCCTTTTATGAAATGGGGAATAGACATCGTCGGCCCTCTACCAATGGCCCTAGGTACAGCTAAATCATTTTATTTATAACTGACTACTTTTCTAAATGGGTGGAAGCATAGGCCTTCGAGAAGGTCAAAGAAAAGGAAATTATTGACTTCATCTAGGATCACATCATGTATCGATTCGGGATACCTACCGAAATCGTATGTGACAATGGAAAGCAATTCATCAGCAACAAGGTAACGGAGTTCCTCAAAGCACATAAAATAAAGAGAATCTTATCAACACCGTAGCACCCAAGAGGGAATGGACAGGCCGAGTCAACAAACAAAACGATCATTCAAAACCTAAAGATGAGGTTGGAAGATGCCA
Source organism: Nicotiana glauca (assembly GCA_026770625.1). Taxonomy (NCBI): domain Eukaryota; kingdom Viridiplantae; phylum Streptophyta; class Magnoliopsida; order Solanales; family Solanaceae; genus Nicotiana; species Nicotiana glauca. The sequence continues at coordinate 47,192 of MU783876.1, read as the reverse complement.
AAGGGAAATGGAGAGAAGTTCTACCCGAGGTTCTTTGGGCATATCAAACGACATCGATGTCCAGCAAGAGGGCGACCCCGTTCTAGTTAGTATACAGATTCGAGGCCTTGATTTCGGTCGAGGTCGAGAAACCAAGTGCTAGATTTTGACATGCATAGGAGGAGTCAAATCACGAGGCTATGAATACTAGACTCGAGCTACTATATGAAAAATGAGAAGTTGCACTTGTTCTAATGGCGGCACAGAAACAAAGAATCGAGAGATATTATAATAGAAGGACTAACCTTCGACACTTAGGAATCGGGGAATCAGTTCTACAAAAATCCACCCTCAATACTCGAGACTCGTATGAAGGGAAACTAGGCCCAAATCGGGAAGGACCATACCGAGTCATCGGAGCTATCGGTAAAGGATCTTACAAACTTGGAATGATGGGAGGTGAACAATTTCCAAACAACTGGAACGTATCACTACTCAAACGATATTATTACTAAGGTATGACCTTATCCTTTTTCCATTTGTGTTTAAGACTAACACATTGCTTATGCTTGATCGAAGACGACGAGGGCACCCTTATACACAAAGACCTTAGGTTTTAAAGCACGCGTTGCACTCTTTTTCTCTTAGATCGGGTTTTATCCAAAATGGGTTTTTCCGGTGAGGTTTTTAACGAGGCAATAGCTACGTGCTAACTAAGGAGAATACAACTGTATCTAAGGCTTCTTTCTAGTCAACCTCAAATATTGGAGAGCATCACCCTCGGAGGTTATATTTTCGAGGAAAATACTTCACGCTAAATAGAGCCTCGATAAGAAAACTTTGTAATGCGCCAAATGGTCAAATGAATTATGTCCATATAGAATACTCGAGCCCCGATGGAAAAACATGTACGCATGTATCAATTATTCAAAGAAGCATTCTTTCTATATCAGAACACTTTGTGTCTCAAAGAAATTTGCTACTATACGAAAATCCTACTTGTTATTCTGTGAGAAACGACTCAAGAGATGTTAGTTAATGCAGAAGGAGAAGAAAATATTTGCAACAATAAGAGTTAGTGCTTACCCGAGAGAAGATACGATGAGCCTCTTCAAAGAGGGTAGATGCATCATTTAGGTCGGCAGCATCATTAATCCCAGTAAAGCAATCACGGAAAAGATCTTCTTTCCTATTCGGGTCGGGCGTTCGCAGATCTTGAGCGTCCTTTATTGCCTTCTTAGAATAAAATGGTAGAGGAGGGGAGTGACCTACTGTCATGGACCCGAGTAAGTCGCTTGGGATGCTCTATTCAGCCTCGGGGTTCTCGGTACTCACCCCCTTCAGTGTACTTGTTGAAAGCGGGGGAATAATCTCAATCTCAGGAGCATTGTAACTCTTTATTTTAAAAATTAGCTTTTCTAATTGCCCTATTCAATCTTGTCTACAACCTTTATGTGTTTAAATCCCCTCTTATTTGAGCCTTATTTTCTTATATGTTGATTGTACCTAAACTCACAATAATTGTCTGGCCAGGAACCACACTAGTGGATTCTGAGGGGTGCCTAACACCTTCCCCTTAGAATAATTTCAAGCCCTTACCCAATCTCTGGTTATTCAAACAAGCTTAGAGTTGAATCTCTATTAGTGTCCTAATGCACCCTAATTAATAGGTGGTGACTCTTCAAATGCAAACCCAGTTCCGAAAAGGAACGAGTTGTCCCTCCAAATGTCATAAACCCGATTTCGCGAGAAAAAGGGGGCGTGACAAGTGACATCTTGCCCGCATTTGTTTTTGTAGCCTCCTCTTCACGAGGCAAGGTTTCCGATTCAGAAGACTTGATGACCATAGTTGGCTTCCTGGTTCGGGTCACTAATGCCGACTCTTCGCCCTCGTCCTCTTCTTCTTCGTTCAGTTGGTGAATTGAATCTATGTCCACTAAAATGAGTTTCCTCCTCTGCTTTCGAGTAGGGGCTTTCTTATCATAGGGGTCTTTAGGCTTTGAAGCCCTATTCCTCTTGTTATCTTTCCCCAATTTTGGGACCAGAGACTCAGTCTTTTCCCCGGGAGGGTCTGGCCTCATCTCGAAGAAATCTTCGATGCCTGCATAAGTGACAAATAAGAGTAAGTGAGATAGCATCTCCGATAAAAGTGAAAGCATCAAAAACCTGGGAGAAGAACTAACTGTGGTGCTTGGATTCCCATTTTCCCTTTGATCACACCATTCGTGCTCATCATACGAGGAGGTAGCGTCTAGTTTTCGAACCCAGCCTTCGAGGTCAAGGATCGTATGGGGCATCCAGGTGACAACTGCAAAAAAAAGTAAAGGCATTACAAAAGGCAAAAACGGAGTATAAGAAGATACTGGGAGAGGGACTTCACTTATGATTGTGATTCCATTTCTCCGGGAACGACATTTTTCCCTTAGAGATGACGTCCGAGGTCCTCATTCAGACGAACCGACTCATCCAGCCTCGGTCCTTATCCTTGCCATTGCTAGCAAAGAAGGCTTTGCTTTATTGACGTTGAAACTTGATCAACCCTCGAAAAAGCTGAGGCCCATATAGTCGAATGAGATGATTGAGGGTAAACTCTAATCCCTCGACCTTGCTAAATAAGTAGCGGAGCAAAATTGCAATACGCCATAAAGAGGGGTGGATTTGGCCAAGGGTAACTTCATATCCTTCGCAGAAGTCAATCACGACAGGATCAAGGGGATCCAGTGTGAAGGGGTAAGTGTAAACACTTAAGAACCCCTCCACATGAGTAGTAATGCTTTCCTCGGGGTCAGGGATCTGTACCACAACCTCGTACCCCCAGCCACAGTCTTTCTTCATGGACTTGAGATGCTTTTTTGTTATCAAACTAATATATCAGGATACATGCTCGTATCAGCTTGGAATTGCGAAGGGATTTCCAACGTCGAAGTCTTTCTTTAACACGCAAGGGTCGAGAATAATCTCGTGAAGGGTGGAGCCACAAGTTTGGTCGCTCGGGAAGAGGAGGAAAAAGCTTTCTCCTTTTGGGGAACTATCTTTAAAGTTTTCACCATAGATTCGAGTTAGAGGGAGTGCAGATAGACGGAGTTTGGTATTTTCTAACACTAAAAGGAATGGGAGTAGCGAATAACGAGAGAAAAGAGAGAAAGAGAATGAGATATAGAAGAAGTTTAGAGGTGGTTTGAAGATTGAAGTAAAGGTTTCTCCGAGATTAGACCTTGTATTTATAGGTGAGCGGCGACTGTTTAATGGTGCTAATGGCCGACAACTATTGGAGAAACATTTAATATTTTGGGGAAGCGGACCAACGGGATATTTCGGTCACTTCAAGAGCTTACGTCACGGGAATGACATCATCATCGAGGGCTCTAGAAAATTGAGTTTCAAATCATTTCTTATCATTTTACTTTAAGAAACGCGGGGAATATCTGTATACGGTAAAATCTTGTGCCCCTGATTTTGCGGGATCAAGGGCTCACATCGAGGAACAGAGGGCTCGCATCGAGGGATAAACTCAGTATGGATCGTGTTCGAGTTTGAGGGCAGAACACAAGGCTTGAAGATCGGAGTGCACGATGAGGACCGAAGCCGAGTATGACCAATCCCGAGATGGTGCGGTTATAGGTTTGTAACAAAAAGAGTGAGATTCTCGCCATGTCCCCAAGATCATGGCGTAAATTCAGTAATAGATTCGTACGAGTTAGTATGAATCCGTACTAGGCGGTTATACAACTGTCCCAATAAGATTCTTTACTGTAAATAGAAATGTACCTTATTTAGGGTTCCCCTATTATATAAAGGGGACCCCAATCATTTGTAATGATCATCAATCACTAGCAAGAGAATATACTCTCTTACTTTATTGCTCATATTTCATTAGAATTGTCTCCTAGCTTCTTTATCTTTATTTTACTGTTCTTATTTTTGTTGACCAACCTCGAAGTCATCACATTTCGAGGTCGAGACTTGCTTAAACACTAGTTTGATTTAGCTTACTTCTATCATTTATACTTCAGATTTATTGATTATTAATTAGTATTGAATTAAATAACGTATCTTTAAAACCATAAAAAAGTTTAATTGTTACTCGTATTTTCGAGGTAAACACAATTACTACTGAGGGTAAAAAAGGAAAAAAAATCAATTTTGTCTTGAACTTCTAAAATGATAAATATTTTGAGATAACTATTTTTAATAACCATGACTATTAATATAAGACGGAGGGAGTAGTCTCTTTTGATACGTTTGTTTATGCCTAATTTATCGTTATCGAAGTTGTCTTTGTTGGCTTCCGTATGCACCATGTTATTTCGATCCCAATAATTTTGTCCTAAGACTCTGAACCAAAATCTTAATTCAGGGACGATTAAGGTTGTTTGTGCCCTGAAAAAATTGAACTAAAAAATTAAAATTTAGGATACATTAGCTAATACCTAAATAAGTGTTCTTTAAATGGTAATCTGGTGTCATTTCTACTAAAAAAAAAAAATTTGTCGAAACGGCAATTACTAGAACTTTAGGTTGAGTGCGTAGTTTTTTGTCGATATATATTTTGGCAGGAGACGTAATAAATTTAACTATTCTTTCCCAGGTATCCACTAATTAAATTTGTTTTTTTCTTATTAGGTTTTTGTGTATGTTTCTTTTCTTTTGTGCTGAAGCCAAATCTTTTGATGGAAAGACTACAAAAGTTTGGTCGCGATACGTCTGCACCACATGCTTTTCTTGCCATTTTTGTCATATAAATATTGTTCATCTCGTTTTGGAGTCAATTACGTAAATGATCATTTAACTATTTCAAATTATCTGCTAAAGTTATTTTTTTTTGTTTGTAATAACAAAGTCATTGAACTATGCCTATTGTATTCAGAAGATCACTTAACTAGATTTTTTAAATTTTGGATTGCCAAATACTTATTTTACCTTCTAAACTATAAACATTTATCTTCTTTTTATTTTTTTTAAAACTTTTTAATATTATAATTTTTCTCTTTTTTAATTTATATTATTAATTTACCTATAGAAAAAATAAATAAATATTATTTATATATTTAAAAAATAAAATATATTTAAGCATCTATAATGCTGGAATAACAAAATAATGAGCATCGTAAAAAAATTAATTAGAATAATTTGTTCGTAATAATAATTTTAGTATTAAAAACAAAAATTTATTTACACAATTCAGAATGAAAGAAAATAAAAGTTATAAAATATATATTCCATGCACGTAATATAAAAATAATAATTTAAATAAAAATATTTATATATTCTTGAAAATCATGCTCAGTTATGTTATACATATTCCATTCACTACTTAACATAGCATATTCTACCCTATACAGATAGTCCCCCTGCTTTCCGGTCACATAACTTTATGTCGTCGGAAAGTTGGTAGAAACATAATAATATAATTAAGCATAATTTTCAAGAATATATAATGTATATTATAAAAATGCCTTTATTTAAATAATTATTTTTATATTACGTGCATGGAATATATATTTTGCAACCTTTATTTTTCTTTCATTTTGAATTGTGTAAATAAATTTTTGAATACTAAAATTATTATTATGAATAAATTATTCTAATTAATTTTCTTTACTATGATCATTATTTCGTTAGTCCAGCACTATAGATGATTAAATACTTTTTATTTTTTAATATATAAAGAATATTTATTTATTCTATAGGTAAGTCCATAATAAAAATTAAAAAGAGAAAATTCATAATAGTAAAGGGTTAAAAAAATAAAAAGAAGATAAATGTTTATAATTTAGAGGGTAAAATAGGTATTTGGCAATCCAAACTTTGAAAAATCTAGTTGAGTGACATTCTGAGTGCAATAGACATAGTTTAGTGACTTTGTTGTTACAAACGAAAGAAAAATAACTTTAGGAGATAATATTTGCGATAGTTGAGAAATCATTTGAGTAATGCACTCTTTCGTTTTGTCAATGTGGAAGGTACATGACCAAGTATCAAGATTTAAAATTAATGACAAGTAATTTTATGTTTGGCTCAAAAGTTATCAATATACTTTGTAAGCTTAAAAACAATCAAAAGATAAATGAGGGTAAATCAAAATCAAATATAATAAAACCTAGAGATAGAAAAGATGAAATTATTGTAGTAGATCTGATAGTATGAACTCGAGAATAAGTGTTCGTTAGATGTAGAGATAGAGAGAGAGTAGGAGAAAATCAAAGTTGTATTATTCGAGAATAATAATGAATGCCCCTTTACAATGGGAAGGTCTCATTTATATAGCCGGAGGCCTTCCTCGAAATAATCATAAAAGTACAAAAAGTAGTCAACGCCCCCTACTGAGGACACTGAATTTTAACTGGCGTCGCCTTTGTCCCCACTCCCAAGTCGTACCCTTGCTTTAGTTGACGTATGCTCAACGGGCGTACCCATCGGCGTAGAGACATTGAGGGCCAAATTTGACCCTATACAGTTAGTCCCTCCACTCATTGGAGGCGTATTCGGTAGACGTCTTCAATGGGCAGAAATGCAAACCTCGTCTTTGGAGAATTTGACCTCACCCTGGGGGTGGTAACGTGAATGAGATGAAATGTATGACATCGCCGAGCTGCTGATGCGTGGCTCCCTTTTCGAAATGACATCATCTCCCCCATGCGTCATAATTATACTTACTCCTGAGGCGGTTCAGAGGATGATGTGATGTACTGGTTTCCCGCGCCCGTTTTGAATCATGTCTCTTCGATTTATGCGCATCCTAACCCTAGAAATAGGGGGAAGGTTCAATCCGTTTCATCTTTCGAACCTTTGGAAAACTTTTTCTGGCTTCCTTCTTTGCCTTTCTTTCTAGCAACCGTTATTTCGTGCGAGACTCTTCCACTTCTTTGAAGCCACACTTCTTGTCATTAGTGCTTTGTTTCTTGCATAGGATAACATGACAAAACGTCGTCAGAGCAGTAAAAAGATCAAAGATAACGCCCCATCTAGGGTTCCTCCCTCCTCCAGTGGCGAAGAGGAAAAAGCAAGAAAACTCCTTGCTCCCCTTACTGTTGACAACGTCCTCCCAAAGGAGCTGCATATTCGAAGGGATTTTCCAACTAAAAGCCCTGCCCTTCCCTGGGAGCATAGTGACTTGTTGCAATCCCACCTATACAATCTTCGAGCGACGCACCATATTCCAGACTATGTGGAAATGGCTCCGGTTGGGATGGACTACACCAATGTGCACCGACCTGGGTACTGCACATTTTATGAGTACCCATTTTTGATCGGTTATAGTCTCCTGATCTACCCTCTAACGGAGGAGCTTTTCCGCTTTTTCAATGTGTGTCCGGATCAGCTTACTCCTTACACATTGAAGGTGTGCAGGATTCTGACCACGTACGCGGCCAAGGCTGAGTGCGGCATCTCAGTTCATCACCTTTTACAGTTATTCAGTCCTGGTTACCTGAGGGGTACCATGATGCAGTTGAAAAGCCGTGGCACGAAGGGCTTGGTTGTGAAAGCTGACGACAAGACCAACCGCCGCTTTTGGCGTAGGTATTTCTACATCAGGACGGAGCACCTGGTGTCTAACCCTGAAGGGTTCTCGGAAAGATGGAACCCAGAACGTAAGTATTTATTTTTAGAATTCATGATTACATGCGACCTTGACCATTCTGCCACTGTGATTTCTTTCTTTTCTCTTTTTTGTAGCGAGGGCTTCTCTACCCCAGTTCATTGACAATATTAAATCGTGGGTGGAAAGAATGATACCTTACGCGGAGGAATACCGTACCTGGGCCACATTTCGTGAATGATACGGCCCGTCAAGTAATTCTTTGTCTTAGGTTTGGAAGTTCCCTCAGGTTTTGTTACCTGACTTACTCGTGTTGGTAGGTTGGAGCGCCCCTAAGAAAAAGAAAAACGTCATTACCTCACCTAGGGCGGGGACTGACTCTGAGGGTGGAGACATACCATGCGGCTCGTTCAATGATGGCGCTCCAGAGGTTCCTCAGCAAGAGGTTGCGCCTGTGGCGGCGTTCGCAAGTGAAGCGACTCCTTCAATACCGTCCCCGCGGCCTGTGGAGGAGAGTTCTGAAGGTGAGGAGTAGCCAGAGAGAAAAAGACGGAGGTTGATAATGGGTAAGGGGATAGCTGCTAAAGACGAGAGGGCGAGTGAGCCCCATCAGGGGTCGAGGCCAGTTTTTATGGCCGATGCCATCCGTTCTGGGAGGTCGGCTCCCCAAAGGAGGGTTGTCCCCGACGCCAGCCCAATCGGCATTTCGGAGAGTGGTTTGTCGGCTACTGTTGGAGAAGTGGGCGACGATGCCGAGAGGGTGGACCCTAAGGCTGCCCATGTAGATTTAGATGGGTTAATGAGGGGTCCGGCACGTGTGGCGATGACAGCAGGTAGATCCAACCGCCGAATTCTGATCCCATGAGGGTATAACCTGTTGCAACACAGCGAGTAGGCCGCAACGGATATGACCCTGTTATGTGCGGTTGCTGAGCGTGAAATGCTGAAAGGTGTTAGTGAATGGATCTATCCCGGAGGGTCGCTGGCGCGGCCTTGCAGGTAGTTTTTAGTTTTCTTTGTGTGCCGTAAGGCTAACTTTGATGCATACTGACTTGCTTTTCCCCCTTTTCCTATCCTTTTTAGACTCTCATTTTGGAGGTAGAGAGGAGGCGGCGAGCGCAAAGGAAGGAAACCATTTTTAATAAGATGGCAAAAAAGTATCAATGGTGTCGTGGCAAGCATCGGGCGCTGGCGGACCTACGTAAGCAGGACCCGGAATTTCGAGTGTTCTGTGAGGGCCTTGAGCAGTTAGAGGCCCAACTGAAATGAAGGGTGGTCGAGCTGGAGCAGGTTGATGAGCAGCTGATGGCCGCTTTGGCTCGAAACATTGAGCTGGAGACTCTTCTCCAGTCTAAGGAAAAGGAATTGGAGGTTGGTCGTCGAGTAGTGGCGGAAGCTGCTGATTTGCGAGCCAAGGTCGCTGCTTTGACCGCCGAGCTCGACATTAGGGCGGCTGTGATTAAAGCCCTTAAGCGGACTGCTGTGCCAAGGTCTGATGAGGATGCACATCATGAGGCGCATGAGATGTGGGTGTATGCCGAGGCCAAACCAGTCGTGCTCAAAGAGTTCTTAGCTGCGGGTCGAGATACTGAGGCGGAGGTTCAAGAGTAACGACGTGTAGCTCGTGTCACCCGCGAAGCCTGTGGGTATAGTTCTGACTCCCCAGACCGGGTGGGCTATAATTCTGAAGACGTTAACCGTCTAGGATCCGGGTCTTGGATCTCTGCAACTTATAAACCCCGGGGTTGCAATGGACGAGATGGCGCTCAGGCGGGGGACGGTGAGCAGAATGGCAAAGCCCCCGAGGACTTGTATACATTTTTGTTTTATTGTATTTTGAAATGTAAATGGGTCCTTTTGTACATGCATTTTTGGATGATAATGAAAGTTGTACTTTTGCTGTTATTCTTTTTTGTATCTTTTATTTTCGGTATCTCATCTCTGCAGAGCGGATGCTCGCTTGCTTTTAGGATTCTCAGCGTGCTTCTCGAACGTTGTTTGTGTTATCCGCCGATAGGAGGCGGCTCCGATGCTAAATAGTGGTGGCTTTAGCTAATAATGACATTGCTTCAATTGTTATTTACGTGCCTTTTTCCGTAGTCGAACAACGTTGGCGATTGTTGGCGACGACGGCCTTAGCCATAATATTGTCGATGGCCTTAGCCATGTATGTAACTTCGACTGTCGTCGAATTACTCGTTTGTCGTAGTCGAGCTGGGTCGACTTATTGACGACGATGGCCTTAGCCACAATACTGTCGATGTCTTTATCCATGTACGTAACTTCGACTATCGTCAAATTACTCACTTGTCGTAGTCGAGCTGGGTCGACTTATTGACGACGATGGACTTAGCCACAATATTGTTGATGTCCTTAGCCATGTACGTAACTTCGACTGTCATCGAATTACTCGTTTGCTATAGTCGAGCTGGGTCGACTTATTGACGATGATGGCCTTAGCCACAATATTGTCGATGGCCTTAGACATGTATGTAACTTTGACTGTTGTTGAATTGCTCGTTTGCTGTAGTCGAGATGGGTCCACTTATGGACGACGATGGCCTTAGCCACAATATTGTCGATAGCCTTAGCCATGTATGTAACTTCGACTGTCGTCGAATTACTCGTTTGCTGTAGTCGAGCTGGGTCGACTTATTGACAACGATGGCCTTAGCCATGTACATAACTTTGACTGTCGTCGAATTACTCGTTTGTCGTAGTCGAGCTGGGTCGACTTATTGACGATGATGGCCTTAGCCATTTACACGTTGGAGATGGCCTTAGCCGTTCATACATTGGAGATGGCCTTAGCCGTTCATACATTGGAGATGGCCTTAGCCGTTTACACATTGGAGATGGCCTTAGCCATTCATACATTGGAGATGTCCTTAGCCGTTCATACATTAGAGATGGCCTTAGCCATTTACACGTTAGAGATCATGCTATTCCAGTCCCTTTGTTATGTCAGTCAGGAGAGTGCATGGAGTGGCTGGTATGATAAACTTGTTCCACAAATATCTCCAGGTGTCCCCTCTACCGCCTCGTTAAACCTCCCCGAGAAAACCCCATTAGGACAAAACTCGGGTAAGGGAAAAAGAGTGCGACTCGGGAGATGCCTTTTAGAAAAGGAAATACTTGAGGTGGGCGACGTTCCAATTGTTTTAGAGAGTTTTTCCTTCCATTGTTTCTAATTGGAATGCACCTTTACTTGCTACTGCTGTGATTTTGTAGGGTCCATCCCAGTTGGTGCCCAGTTTTCCTTCGCTTGGGTCTTTTGATGCCAATGTTTTGGCTTTGAGGACGTAGTCTCCCACTTTGAGTGGTCTTACTTTGGCTCTTTTGTTGTAGTATCTTTCGACTTGTTGTTTCTGAGCCACCATTCTTATGTGGTCCATTTCTCTTCTTTCCTCGGCCTCGTCGAGGTCTTGAAGCTTGTTTATGTCGTTCTCTGTTCCGCTGCTATGTGAATACCTCAAGCTTGGTTCGCCGACTTCGATTGGTATGACTGCGTCGGTTCCGTAGACTAGTGAGAATGGTGTCTCTCCTGTGCAGGATTTTGGTGTGGTCCGGTGTGCCCACAATACTTCTGGTAGTAGCTCGAGCCATAGCCCTTTGGCTTCCTCGAGTTTCTTTTTCAGTATGTTCAATATTATTTTGTTGGAAGACTCTGCTTGGCCGTTGGTAGCGGGGTGATATGGCATGGAGAGTATTTGCTTAATATGCCATTTGTTGAAGAATTTCATCGTCTTCTGGCCGACGAACTATCGTCCGTTGTCGCAGCTGATTTCCTTGGGGATGCCGAAACGGCAGATGATATTCTTCCATATGAAGGCAATGACTTCCTGTTCGCGTATTTGGGCGTATGCACTTGCTTCCACCCACTTGGAGAAATAGTTAGTTAAAACTAATAGAAATCGTACCTTTCCTCGTCCCACTGGTAGGGGACCGACCATGTCCATTCCCCATTTGATGAAAGGCCATGGGGAAGTGATTGAGTGGAGGGGCTCTCCTGGTTGGTGTATCATGGGGGCATACTTTTGACATTATTCGCATCGGCGAACATATTCTGCTGCCTCTTTCTTCATGGTGGGCCAATAATAACCGACTCGTATTATGCAGCGCACGAGGGCGTTGTTGCCTGTATGGGCGCCGCGGTGACCCTTATGTACCTTTTCGAGTACTAGTCTCGTTTGGTGTGGCCCTAGGCACTTGGACAGGGGTCCGCCAAACGTCCTTTTATAGAGCTTGTGGTTTATCAGGCAATACCTGGCGGCCTGTATGCGGAGCTTCTTTGGTTCTTTTTTGTCGAGTGGGGGTGTACCATCCTGCAAATAGGATATAAATTGGTTGCGCCAGTCCTAAGTCAATTTTAAAGAGAGTACCTAAATGTGATCAATGGCTGAATGGAGGAGGGTGACCACGCTTTCTTTGTTGAAGTTTTTAGTGGCTGCGGCCAATTTTCCCAAACCGTCTACTTCAACGTTCTGTGCCCTCGGGATTTGTTTGAAACGGCACTCGTCGAACTCAGTCATTAATCTGTGGATCTCTAACTGATATTTTTGCAATCTCTGCTCCTTGATTTGGTAAGTCCCAGTGACCTAGTTCACTACGAGTTGGGAGTCGCAGTGGAGAACTAGTCGTCAAGCCCCATATTTGATGGCTAGTTTTATACCTGCAATAACAGCCTCGTACTGGCCTCGTTGTCAGTCATTTCGGGGCACCGCACGGACTGGAGAATTATTTCGCCCATGGAGACCTCGAGAACGAGTCCCAGTCCCGATCCCGAGGCATTAGCAGCACCATCAGTGTAAAGAGTCCATAGGTCGGTGTTGGAGGAGGTACGACGTGCCTCCAGCTCCGCTTCTGGCAGTATTTCTGCACTGAAATCGACTATAAAGTCGGCAAATACTTGCGACTTGATGGTGGTTCTTGGGTGATATGAGATATCGTGCTCGCTGAGCTCTATAGCCCATCTGGCGAGTCTGCCTGATAACTCAGGCTTATGTAGGAAACTTCTCAAGGGGAAGGTCGTTATTACTTTTATGGGGTGGCACTGAAAATAGGGTCGGAGCTTTTGTGAAGCTACGGCCAATGCCAGGGCTAACTTTTCAAGGTGTGGATGCCGTGTTTCGGAGTTCACTAAAGTATTGCTAATATAGTAAATAGGAGATTGCGTACCTTCGTTTTCACGAACCAAGACTGCGCTGATGGCGACCTCATAGACGGCCAGATATACCAGCAGGGGCTCGCCTGGACTCGCTTTGGCCAGTAGTGGTGGCGAAGATAGGTATGCTTTCAATTTTCTCAAGGCTTCAACGTATTCCTCATTCCATTGTAACCCGTTGTCTTTTCTCAACACATTGAAAAATTTATGGCACCTGTCGGAGGACCGTGAGATGAATCTGGATAGGGTGGCTATTCGTCCCGTCAGCTTTTGTACCTGTTTTTTGCTGTTTAGAATCTCAGGTATTGCATCTATCTCCTTGATCTGATCTGGGTTGACCTCGATGCCTCATTGAGACACGAGAAATCCTAAGAATTTTACCGAGGCTACGCCGAAGGCGCATTTCTCGGGGTTTAGCTTCATCCCGTACCTTCTCAATATTTCGAAGGCTTCTTTCAGAAGGTCGATGTGGTCTTATTTCTTTGTCGACTTCACCAGCATATCGTCGATATAGACTTCCATGGTCTTACTAAACTATTCTTTGAACATTCTGGTGACCAGTCTTTGGTACGTAGACCCTGTATTTTTGAGCCCGAAGGGCATTACCTTGTAGCAATATGTCCCTTGGTGGGTGATGAAAGTTGTTTTCTCCTGGTCCTCCTCGGCCATCATGATTTGATTGTAGCCGGAGTAGGCATCTAAGAATCTCAATAGTTCATGTCCCACGGTGGCGTCGATCAATTGGTCGATGTGGGGTAGTGGGAATGAATCCTTCGAGCATGCCTTGTTCAGATCAGTAAAATCCACACACATTCTCCATTTCCTGTTTTTCTTTTTGACCATGTGATAAGTGCATTTTACTTGATCTTAACCACATAATTTCTCTCATAAAAATATATAAATTATCATGTTTCCTTCATATTTTTAACTTTATTTTGCAGGAATAATTTTAGAAGAATTATTGTACAAAGCAAGAAAAACCTCAAGAAAAATACTACAAGGAAGTAAAAGAGCAAGTTATGATGGAAAAAATAATTTGGCAAAGGAAAATGAACACATAAATGATGTTGGACTTTGATAATGCACCAAATACACACTTACCATGAAGACATCTCAACTTGCCGGGACAAATTTAGAGTTACATGACAAATCTTGATTTGCTTGACAAAATCTCAACTTGCACATGTATAATCCAATTTGCCATGACAAATCCAACTTACCAACACCAAATCAAGAAGATCATCATAATTTCTTCTCTTATATAAGAAGGGATTTACCAATCAGAAAGGGCATCACAGTAGAGAGAAAGCTTAGAGTTAGAAGTCTGAATCCAAATTCTTAATAAGCTTCTCTGTTTTATTTCTTTTACTAGTATTGAGTTACCTTTTCTTTTAAATCACAATCGTGATTTAGTTGTTGTTTATAAATAAATTCCAATTTAGGAAATTACTCTAGTTCCTGCTTTTAATTAAATAGGAGAAATTCTTCTTTTTGAATATTTCTTTCTATTTTCTTATTTATGGACAAGAATATTTCCATTGTTAGTACTAATTCCAGTATGGAGTAACTTTTCTTATGTTTGGAGAAAGAAAGATCTTAATATTTATATATAATAGTAGATATTGTTCCTCAAATTCACATGCTTGAGCTAGAACTTATTTAATTTTTATCTACTTTTACAGTTAGACGTTATTTAATTTATTAACATCTATCTATCTTGTACTACATATTAATTATTTATTAATTCTGTAATCGAGAGAGGCAGAAGAAATAATATAGTTAACTATAGTATTGATAAATGTTAATATTTATTCAGTAACATCTATCTCTTTTATGTTATAATTAATTTTACACTTATTTGTAATCGAGAGAAGCGAATGGTGTAATAACTAGTTATAACAAGTAGGGTAACCGAAAGGGACTTACTATCAAGAGCATGTTTTAGTTCAATCATATATTTCTGGTTCTTTAGTATTCCTATTTTGAAGATTAATTTGTATAACCAAGAGGGTTGCAATTAATTATTCAACTTGAGTAATAATATATATTTGTAGTCGTGAGAGGCATTTATACCTTTTTGAGAAATAGAAATTGAAGAATAATAAATTCTACTATATAATAAAAATATTAAGTGAAGTCAAGATCCCAACACCTTTTATAATATCTTTGAAAAAAAATATATTTACTACTACTCTATTTATGCATTTTTATTTAATTAATTTAAAACTCAAATCTTCTGATTTCTCAAATAGTAATTAAAACAAGAAACGTCTGCAGAATAGGTAAACCAATCTCTGTGGGTTCGGCATCTTTTTATACTATAATTTGAGAGGGTACGAGTTTAATTTATACACACGCCAGACACTCGTCAAATTTTTGGCGCCGTTGCCGGGGATTGGCAACATCTACTTCAGATTAATTGTTTTGTTACGAATTTGAGAACTTACTATTCTATTAATAATAATTATTATCATTATCTTTTTTTTCTTCTTTTTGTTACTACTGTAACTATTAATATTAGTAACAATTTTTTTTTTGCTTAGTTTTCTCTGATTAATAATAATACTACTTACTGTTTTCGTATCATTTTCTTTATTTATCGTTTTAATTTATATTTTACTCTACCGTATCATACTATTATTTCTAGGATCAGATAGCTCTTTTCATTATTTAAAAAAAACTTTATTTTCTATTTTTAATTAGTATCACTAGTTATATTAAGTACTACTGCTATTTTAATATTTATATACTTTTTTTTGGTGTCACCACTACTATTTTAGGAACTAAGTTTGATTTTCTTTCAAAAAAAAATCTTTGCTATAAGGATTTCAGGTAGTTTATGACCCGCTCTTCAACAAAAGAGTTGGTGAATTACGACCCAGAAATTAAAAAATCTCTTCGATTGCACAGGAAAGGACAAACATCATCTCCTCAAAGTATAGCTTGTGAAGAAATGGAGAACGAAGAGCTTAACAACAATCAATTCCCGCCACATCAAGTAGAAGAACAGTTTGCTGAGGTAGCTCCACGACGTGACATGATACTTAGAGATTATGCAAGGCCAGATCATTTTGAAGGAGAATCAAGTGTAAGGAGACCACCAATTGCAGCAAACAACTTTGAAATTCGCACAGGCTTGATTGAAACCATTCAACAGTCATGTCAGTTTACTGGTGATGCAAGTGAAGATCCTCACACCCATTTAATTGATTTTCTTGAATTAGTTGAAACTTGTAGGTATAATGGGCTCATAACAGATGCTATTAGGTTGCGGATTTTTCCTTTTTCATTAAAAGGTGAAGCCAAAACATGATTACGAAGTCTACCAAGAGGTTCCATTACAAAATGGGACCAAATGACCCAAAAATTTCTTAATAAATATTTTTTACCTGCAAAAACATTTAAAATGAAGCAAGAAATCAATAATTTTATACAGACGGATTTTGAATCTGTATACCAGGCATGGGAAAGATTAGCAGCAGTGTTAAGAAAATGCCCACGTCATGGTATCCAATACCCTGACATTTTATATATTTTTTGTCACGGTCTTAAACCCTCTGCTAGAAATGTAATTGATGCAGCATCAGGAGGATCCATAATGGGAAAAACTACTGTAGAGGCAATGCAATTGATTAATGAGATTTCGGAAAATGCTGTTCAATGGCCCTCAGACAGAATGATTATCAAGAAAACAGCAGGAGTAAATCAAGTTGAAGCTTTGAATTCATTGACACAACAAATTGTGACCTTGATACAAAAAGTTGAGGCTTTTCAGGTAGGTGCTCACACATCATCCCAACTTGAGAATTGTGATATTTGTCAAGGTAATCATCCAAATAATGAATGTCAAGCTTCAACACAAAATGAGGAACAGGTAAATGTGATTGGTTATAGAAATAAGTACTCATTTGGTAGTCCCATGGTACAAAAACATCCAGGTTTTCAATGGAGTAATCCTAACGGTGCTGAAAATCCTCAAAGATTTTTTAATCAAAAGCAGCAGGTACAGGGACCACCTGGTTTTCAAAATCAAAATAGAGGGCAGCAAAGTTTTCAACAATATCAGCAGCAGCCTCAAAGAGCTCATCAACAAAGCCTTGAGGATTTGATGTACAAATTCATTAAGGCTACTGACGAGAAGGTTGAAAGTCAACATTCCGCTATCAAGAATTTGGAAATTCAGGTAAGCCAATTAGCGACCCTCGTGTCTGGACAAATTCAAACCCAAAAGAACACCTCAAAGCCATCTCTCTACGGTCAGGTAAATCTCTTGATGATCTATATACAGATAGAGAAGGAAAACCACAAGAAGTGAAAAAGGTAAATGAAGGTGAGAATAAAATAGAATCTAAGTTTCAAAAAAAAAAAAAATAAAGGGAAAAATGTACAAGAAAATAAATTGATAACAAACCCTCACCCGGTACCTCTCCCTTTTCCCCAAAAGATGAAAAGAGAAAAGCTTGACAAACAGTTTTAAAGTTTCTAGATATTTTGAAGCAACTTTACATTAACATACCTTTCACAGATGCTTTGACACAAATGCCTTCATATGCTAAATTTCTCAAAGAAATTTTGTCAAGTAAAAGAAAATTGGAAGAAGTTTCAGTGGTTAAGCTTACAGAAAAATGTAGTGCTATCCTTCAAAATAAGCTCCCTCAGAAACTTGGTGATCCGGGAAGTTTTATAATTCCTTGTACCGTGGGAGGTACTCACTTTGAAAAGGCGTTATGTGATTCAGGTGCTTCAATAAATCTAATTCCTTTTTAAATTTTCAGGAAATTAGAACTTGGTGAAATAAAAGATACTAGAGTGTCTCTTCAATTAGCTGATCAAAGTACTAAGAGACCGAAAGGAATTATTGAAAATATCCTTGTCAGAGTTGACAAATTTGTATTTTCAGTAGATTTTATAGTGCTTGAAATGGAAGAAAACACTGAGGTACCCTTAATTTTAGGCAGACCATTTCTTACAACAGGAAGAGCAATAATTGATGTCCATCAAGGACAATTAATTTTGCGAGTTGATGAGGAAAGAGTGATTTTTGACATGTAAAAAATGATGAAATTTCCTGGGGATGTGTCATCATCATCATCTTGTTTTCACATTGAATTACTAGATGACCTTGTAGACGAATACAAAGATAATCAGTTAATTAATAATTCATCGGAGAGATGTTTGGCTAGGTCAGGTACCATAAGTGATAATAACCCTGTAATTAGGGAACAAGCTGAAATTCTAGAAAAAGAGTCAGAAAATGAGAAAGTCTCACAAGAAGGAGTTCAATTAAAAATTGAAATCAAAGAACTTCCTTCTCATTTAAAATATGTGTTTCTTGAACCTAAATTATTTCCAGTAATCATTTCATCTTCTTTGACTACAGAACAGGAAAGCAAACCGATTGGAGTCCTAAGAAAATACAAAACAGCCTTAGGGTGGACTATAGCTGATATCAAAGGAATCAGTCCAGCTATTTATATGCACAAGATTCTTATAGAGAATGATTATAAGCCAATAGTCCAACCCCAAAGGAGACTAAACCCAGCAATGCAGGAAGTCGTCAAGAAAGAAGTGGTGAAACTTATAGCTGCAGGTATCATTTGTCCAATATCTGACAGTCCATAGGTAAGTCCTATACAAGTAGTACCAAAGAAAGGAGGTATGACAGTAATAAAAAATGAAAATAATGAACTCATACATACTAGAACAGTCACAGGATGGAGAGTCTGTATTGATTATAGACGACTTAATGATGCCACAAGGAAAGATCATTTTCCTTTGCCCTTTATTGATCAAATGCTTGAAAGAGTTGCAGGCTATGGTTTTTACTATTTTCATGATGGATATTCTGGGTATAATCAGATACCAATTTCTCCGAAAGATCAAGAGAAAACCACATTCACATGCCCCCAAGGTACGTATTCTTACCGAAGAATGCCATTTGGACTATGCAATGCTCCTGCTACATTTCATCGTTGTATGTCGGCAATTTTCTCAGCTATGACTGAAAAGTTTCTTGAAATATTTATGGATGATTTTACACTTTTTGATAAGACATTTGAAGATTGTCTCTTTCATTTAACTCTGGTGCTTAAAAGATGTGAAGAAACAAATTTAGTTCTTAATTGGGAAAAATGTCATTTCATGGTAATAGAGGGAATTGTTTTAGGACATAAAATTTTTGCTAAAGGGATAGAAGTTGATAAAGCTAAGATTGATCTTATAGCAGGATTACCCCCTCCTACCACTATTAAAGGAATTAGAAGTTTCTTAGGGCATGCAGGTTTTTATAGAAGGTTTATAAAAGATTTTTCAAAAATATCAAAGCCTCTGACTAACCTACTGATGAAAGATGTGAAGTTTGAATTTTCAGATCATTGCAGGAAAGCATTTGAGATTCTCAAGAAACAATTGACTAATGCTCCAATTGTTGTTTCTCCTGATTGGAGCAAACCATTTGAAATAATGTGTGATGCAAGTGATATAGCAGTTGGAGCGATATTGGGACAAAAGAGAGACAAGATTTTCAGGCCTATTTACTACGCCAGTAGAACCCTCAATGAAGCTCAAAAGAATTATGCTACAACTGAGAAGGAACTACTAGCAGTAGTATTTGCGTTTGACAAATTTCATTCCTATTTAATAGGAACAAAGGTCACAATTTATACTGATCATGCAGCTTTAAAGTACCTCTTAGCAAATAAAAATGCTAGACCTGGATTGCTAAGAAGGATACTCCTTTTGCAAGAATTTGATCTTAAAATAAAAGATCGAAAAGGTTCTGAGAATCAGGTAGCTGATCATTTGTCTCGTTTGGAAAATCCTCCTACTGAGATAAAAGATATCAAAGAGGAATTTCCTGATGAACATATATTTTCAGTCACAACCGTTATAAATCGACCACCTTGATTTGCTGATATTGCCAACTACTTGGCTGGAGGATGGATTCCAAAAGATTTTTCTTATGAACAAAAGGAAAAACTTAAAAAAGAAGCAAGACATTATTACTGGGAAGATCCTTACTTATTTAAATTTTGTGCAGATGACATAATAAGGAGATGTGTACTGGAGACAGAAATGAACAACATCTTAAGTCACTGCCATAATGGGGCTACAGGAGGACTCTATGGCAGAAGAAAGACAACATATAAAGTACTTGAAGTTGGACTTTTCTGTCCTACTCTATTTAAAGATTCAAGGATTATGTCTCCACTTGCGATAAATGCCAGAGAATCGGTAACATTTCAAAAAGGGACGAAATGCCTCTTAACTCTATTTTTGTGTGTGAAATCTTTGATGTGTGGGGCATTGATTTTATGGGTCCTTTTCCTCCTTCAAACGGCTATGAATACATTTTGGTAGCTATTGACTGTGTTTCAAAATGGGTAGAAGCAATTGCTACTAGAAAAAATAAAAAATGATGCTCATATTGTTTGTGCTTTTCTCAAGAAAAATATTTTTTCTAGATTTGGAACCCCACGAGTTATAATAAGTGATCAAGGAACTCATCTTATAAATAGACAATTTGCTAGTTTGTTGTTAAAATATGGAGTAACTCATAAAATAGGAACCCCATATCATGCTCAAACAAGCGGGCAAGTAGAAGTTTCCAACAGAGAATTAAAAAGAATTTTAGAAAAAACTGTTGGTTCTTCTCGAAAATATTGGTCTTTAAAATTGGATGATGCGTTATG
>MU783876.1:3508-22542 GCA_026770625.1 Nicotiana glauca | reverse complement strand
GGGGGGGGGGGGGGGGGAAGGGATCTAGGGTATAATTTTGGTGGCGAAAGGATGAAGTAGTATCCTGGCCGAAAAGTTTCGATTGAAGATTCGAAGGTTTTGGCTGGGATCTAAGGGAAGTTATTTGTAGATTTGGAATGAGGGAGAAGAGGGGTTTTCAGGGTGTTAATTTGGGAGTGAACGGTGATGGTAATGTTCGCCGGCGGCGGCGGCTCCGGCGGAGTTTACGGAGAGTATACGAGGAATATGAAGATGTTTTTTTTTAGGGTTAAGGAATTTTCGGACAGTTATGAATAAAATGGAGGAGGGTTCCTGGCTGTCGGATTAGAAAAGATTAATGGCTCAGATTGAGTGACGCCAAAACGGCGCCGTTTTGGGCGTCCTAGACTAGACTGGGTCGGGGAGATTGGGTCTGGGTTGGTTCAGGGGTAATTTTTGTTTTGGGCTAGTTAAAATAAACCCAAAAGAGCCCAAATTGGCTGTCTATATAGACAGCCCTCTTTGTACTCTTTTTTATTTTAATTTTTTTTTTATTTTGTTTTTGTTTTCTTCTTTTGTTTCTTTTAATTATTTATCTCTTTTTTATTATTCCTTTTGTATTTTTTTGTACTTTATAAAAATGCAAAAACTAGAAATGAAACCTAATTTATGTCCCAAACTAAGCTAATTAATTTTCTAAAACTGTTTAAAACCCATTCCTCGACAAATTTAACAATTAACAACTAAAAATGCAAAAAAATGGCTATTTTTGTTATTTTCCTTGTTTTAGTAATATTAATTAACTAATAAGTTAAAATCGAATTCAAAATGCCAATACACTATTTTTGTATCTTTTTTTTTTTTATGAATTATGGCAACGAAAAATGCACAAAAATACAAACAAGGCATAAAATCAAGCAATTAATCCCTAAAAATTCAAATAATAAAGAAAAATTCTAATTCTAAGGAATTTATAGGAACATTTTAAACATGGCAAAATCACGTGCTCACAGCTGCCCCTCTTTGCTCGAAGACACGAAGGGTTTTCGGGCAAAGATAAATGAGCAACCATGAGATTTTTGCCCGCTTAACACTCCATGAGAAGCATTTTGAAAACCGTCTGACCGAACCTTGCTTCAAAGGTCGCCTACATATCCTTGGATATAAAGGAATCAGGTCAGTGTAGTTATGGAGTGTCGGTAGCTGGGACTACCAGAAGCTTTGATTTCACCGATGTTGTTGCTGCTACTGCTTGCTGACCTCCTTATTACACCAAAAGGAAAATCAAATCTAAGCTAGCTATGCCTATCAACTATGAGTTACAAGATTCCTATCTATAACTCTCTTGAAGCTTGATCTTGAATCTTATCTGATTTTGCTGTGGATTTCGATCTGAATCTTGATGCTCGCAAGTTGTAGGTGTTTAATTCTTCATGCAACAATGGGTCAAAAACAGGGTCAGCGGAGCTTGTAACTTCGATCATATTTTGAGCAATCCGCGCCCTTGCTTGCTTCACATTTGAGTTCATCTATTTTTGTTCTTTTCTCCTTTTATTGATTGTGGATTGAGATTTATTCCATTGATCATCTCGTACCTTGTGTTTTGAGGTCAACCTACTTAAGATATCAAAACAAACAAAAGAACAAAATTTTCTGCCCTAGTTTTCACTAGAAAAATTTCGTGAGTTAGTTGTGACACATATCTAAGCGATCAAATCAGGATTGTGTAGGGAGATCCTCGATTTTTGGCCGGGATTTGGAAAGAAAAAAAGCTCCACGGTTTTTGGCCGGGAGATCCTCGATTTTTTGGCCGGGATTTGAAAAGAAAAAGGCTCCACGTTTTTTTGGTCAGGAGATCCTCGGTTTTTTGGCTGGGATGTGGAAAGAAAAAAGCTCCACGGTTTTTTGGCTGGGAGATCCTCGATTTTTTGGCCGGAATTTGGGAAGAAAAAGGCTCCACGATTTTTTGGTCAGGAGATCCTTTGTTTTTGGCCGGGATTTGAAAAGAAAAAGGCTCCACGGTTTTTTGATCGGGAGATCCTCGATTTTTTGGCCGGGGTTTTGAAAGAAAAAGCTCCTCGATTTTTTGGTCAGGAGATCCTCGGTTTTTTGGCCGGGATTTGGAAAGAAAAAGCTCCACGGTTTTTTGGCCGGGAGATCCTCGGTTTGTTGGCCGGGATTTAGAAAGAAAATCTCCTATGCTACTATGATTTTTGTTTCTTTTAAGGTTTATTTTCATTTATTTTCTTCTTCTTCTTATTCTTTTTCTCCTTCTTTTCTTTTTTCTTTTTTATTTTTCCTTTTTATTTAGCAAACGCATGAAAGAATTTCGGAAAAACTTTCTTTTTTTTGTTGCTTTCCTGCTGCAAAGTTGTTTCAGCGCTTGCGCATTTTATTTCTTTTTGGGTTGCACCTGCTTCTTGCACGGTTGTTCTGAATAAGACCTATTTTCAACAAAAAATAATTTGTTACTTTGAAATGGTGGTTGGTTTTGTGACCTTGATCATCCCAATCGCTTGATCCCGACCCCTTTTCTGTTGAGAACTTTTCCGCTTGCTGGCTTTGAGGGTGAATCTCTTTTAAACCGACAGGTTTCAACTTTTAGGACTTCAAGATGACTCACCTGTGTGAGCTCTGGCCTTTTTACTTTATTCTGCTCTTAGAACCTTTGCTTTTGACTTTCTTTCTTTTCAAATGTCTTTACTTTGAAATCATCAATCACCATGGTCAATCGGGATTGGACTGACGCAACCGCTGAGGCTGGGCATTTTCTTTGGCTTTTGCCAGCGGAGCCCTATAGAACCAGTCCTGCCACCTTTTCTTTGCAGTAATTCCGGAATCAGAGTTAAACCGAAAGGGATTCAAAGAAGAAATATACAAAAGGCAAGCAGATGAGTTTAAAGAGAAGCGTCCCTTTCGGGGGAAAAGAAGGACTTATCTGGGATGTGCATGCTGGCTTCAAATGAACATGACATGCTTCTTGGACTGGACGCCTGACCCACACAAGCTTTCCAACTTCTCGTAAACCCATTGATTCGCATTTCACAACCAGGGGACATTGCCAGGACTCTTTCAGTGATGCGATGTCTTCTTTTCGGCCGACAGTGCCCTTTGCAGGTTTTCGCAAATCGACCTCTCTCATTTCTCATCTCATCGTCGCCCGATAGTGCTCTTCGCGAGTTTTCACTAAGCGGACTCTCTCATTTCATTTTCTCTACTCTCCATTGCCTTATGGTGCCCGAAGGTTTTCACCGATAAGATTCTCTCATTTTATTTCTCTCAATTTGAATTGTATCAGATTCCAACAATGATGTTTTCAATCCCCATGCCTTTGCCAATTGATCAGAAGGACTTAGACAAGGTTTTGGGTAAAAGAATTTTAGACAGAAGTACAACTTTGGAACCATTCCGGTGGACTCATGGCCAAACCATTATATCATCTGCCCCAGTTTCAACTTTTGGGAAAATTGGGATTTTGGTTTTGGTGTGACTGAACCTCAGTGAGAGGCTGCCTACGTATCCTTTCGGAATCAAGTCAAAGGTAGTTCAGGCAAACAAAATTTTGTTTTTGTTTTTGTTTTTGTTTTTGTTTTTGTTTTTCTCTTTCTTTTTCCTTTCCTTTTTCTTTTTTTTCTTCTTTTTTTTTCTTTTTTCTTTTTTTCTTTTCTTTTTCTTTTTCTTTTTCTTTTTCTTTTTCTTTTTCTTTTTCTTTTTATTTTCTTTTTCTCTTTTTTTTTTTCGATAGTACTTTCGGGTTCCAAAGAGGGTGATCAAAGAAGAGTAACCGGCTCAAAGGGTTTACGAAGGATTGATTAGTTTTTGGGTAGCGGGAAGGAAAACCTTCGTCATCTCAATTACACAAAAAGCCATCACCCCAGGAGGTCTAGACATAATACCTTCTTACTGCATCCGCATTGACTGCTGTTTCAGGATCATTTCCTTCAATGTCTCCTAGATACAATGCTCCTTTTGGCAAAATCTTTCGGATTATGTATGGACCTTTCCAATTGGGAGCAAACTTTCCTTTTGCTTCCTGGTGATGAGGGAGAATGAGCCTGAGCACGAGCTGTCCCATTTCGAAGTTCCTGGGACGTACTTTCTTGTTATAGGCGTGGGCCATTATTTGTTGGTACAACTGCTCGTGGCACACTGCGGCCATCCATTTTTCATCAATTAGTGACAACTACTCTAGCCGGGTTTTAACCCACTCACTGTCCTCAATTTCTGCTTCAACGATTATACGAAGCGAATGGATTTCTGCTTCTGCAGGTATGACTGTTTCAGTCCCGTAAACCAACAAATATGGGGTGGCTCCGATTGATGTACGCATTGTGGTATGATACCCGAGTAACGCAAAAGGCAGCTTTTCATGCCATTGCCTGGAGCTTTGAATCATTTTTCTCAAAATCTTCTTGATGTTCTTATTCGCTGCTTCCACTGCACCATTGGCTTTTGGCCGATAAGGGGTAGAGTTTCTATGCATTATCTTGAATTGTTCATATACCTCTCCCATCAGACGACTATTCAAGTTGGTAGCATTGTCGGTAATGATAGTTGCAGGAATACCAAAGCGACAATTGAGATTGGAATGCACAAAATCTACCACAGCTTTCTTGGTGACCGACTTGAGAGTGATGGCCTCAACTCATTTTTTGAAGTAATCGATTCCGACCAATATAAATCTATGCCCGTTTAAAGCCTTCATCTCGATTGGCCCAATGACGTCCATACCCCAAGCAAGAAACGGCCATGGTGCTAACATCGGATGAAGCTCCGTTGGAGGTGCATGAATCGAATCACCGTGCACCTGGCATTGATGACATTTTCGAACGAAGCTGAAGCAATCCTTCTCCATGGTTATCCAATAATATCACGCTCGCAAGATTTTCTTTGCCAAAACATATCCATTCATATGAGGTCCGCACACCCCTGTGTGCAACTCATGCATAATTCTTCAGGCTTCTTCGGCATCAACGCATCTTAGCAAGTTGAGGTCTGGGGTCCTTTTATACAAAACGTCACTGCTTAAGAAGAAACCACTCGCATGTCGTCAAATGGTTCTCTTCTGATCCCTAGTGGCTTGCTCGGGGTATTCTTGTATTTTCAGAAATCTTTGATATCATGATACCAGTGCTAAATGCTGGGTTCCACCTCGACCGTATTACAATAACCGTGCCTTTCTTTGATTTGAATTTCCAGGGGATCAATATGAGCATTACCTGGGTAAGGCAACATTGAAGCTAGAGTGGCGAGTGCATCAACTAGTTCATTGTGGCATCGAGGAATGTACCTGAACTCTATTGACTTGAAGCGTTTGGTGAGATCTTCCACATGTTGCTGATATGGAATGAGCTCAACATCTCAAGTCTCCCACTCTCCTTGTGCTTGCCGGATAATCAAATTGGAGTCCCCCATGATCAATAAGTCTTCAACATCCTGGTCAATTGTCATATTCATTCCCATGATGCAGGATTCATATTCGGCTGTGTTGTTTGTGCAGAAGAATCGGAGCCTAGCTGTAGCTGGATAGTGTTGACCATTGGGTGATATCAAGATTGCCCCAATGCCTACACCTCTTGCGTTTACCGCTCTGTCAAAGAACATTTTCCAAGCATAAGTGTCTTCAGAGATAGCTTCTACTGAATTAACTTCTTCATCTAGGAAGTATGTGCTCAATGGTTGATATTCCTCATCAATCGGGTTTTTTGCTAAATGATCTGCCAATGCCTGGCTTTCATTGCCGTACGAGTGACATAGACTATGTCAAATTCAGTGAGCAGGATTTGCCATTTGGCCAGTCTTCCAGTGGGCATCGATTTCTGGAATATGTATTCAACGGATCCAACCTGGTTATGAGGTAGGTAGTGTGGGCTTGAAGATAGTGTCTCAACTTCTGAGCGACCCACGTTAGAGCACAACATATTCTCTCCAACAAAGTATACTTGGACTCGTAGCTGGTGAACTTCTTACTCAGATAGTAGATCGCCTGCTCTTTCTTGCCAGTTATATCGTGTTGCCCCAGAACGCAACCAAAAGAATTTTCCAACACCGCCAGATACAAGAAGAGATGTCGCCCTGTATCATGTGGGACCAACACCGAAGGATTTGACAGATATTCCTTGATCTTGTCGAAGGCTTCTTGACATTCGGATGTCCCTTTGATTGCCGCATCTTTCTTCAAAAGTTTGAATATGGGTTCACACGTGGTAGTCAGTTGAGCAATGAACCGACTAATATAGTTTAACCTGCCTAATAAGCTCATCAAATCCTTCTTCGTTCTCGGAGAAGGTAGATCTCGAATGGCCTTTATCTTTGTTGGTTCTAACTCGATACCTCTTCTACTGACTATGAAACCCAGGAGCTTGCCTGATGGGACTCCGAAGGCACATTTGGCTGGATTCAACTTCAAATCATACTTGCGCAGCCGTTCAAAGAACTTTCTCAAATCTCCAACATGGTCACTCTGAGTTCGGGACTTGATGATTACATCATCCATATACACCTCTATCTTTCGGTGCATCATGTCATGGAAAATGGCGGTCATGGCTCTCATATAGGTTGCTCAGGCATTCTTCAGCCCAAATGGCATGACCCGATAGCATTAGGTGCCCTAGGGTGTAGTGAAAGTTGTATTCTCGGCATCTTCTTCATCCATCAACACCTGGTGACCTGCGTAGCAATCCATGAAGGACTGTATTTCATGTTTCGCGCAGTTATCAACAAGGATGTGGATGTTGGGCAACGGAAAATTATCTTTGGGACTCGCCCTATTCAAATCTCTGTAGTCCACACACACCCGGGTCTTCCCATCTTTCTTTGGCATAGGAACCACATTGGCTAACCATGTATTATATCGGACCACCCGGATTACCCCTGCTTTCTGCTGTTTTGTGATTTCTTCTTTGATCTTATCACTGATATCGGTTTTAAACTTTCTTTTCTTTTGTTGCACTGGAGGACAATCAGGGTATATTGGCAATTTGTGCACCACTAAATCCACACTCAGTCCTGGCATATCATCATACGACCAAGCAAACACATCTTTAAACTCAAACAAGAGTTGGATTATTGCATCTCGAGTTTTCTCATCTGTGTGAATGCTTATTTTGGTTTCCCTTATTTCTTCGGCAGTTCCCAAATTAACCGGTTCAGTGTCATTCAGATTTGGCTTAGGTTTGTTCTCAAATTGTTCCAATTCTCGGTTTATTTCCCTAAAGGCCTCTTCTTCATCATATTCCAGTTCTTGATTCATTATTTCACAATTAGACAGCGTGTTTGAGTCTGGGCATGAAGTCTGCAAGCATGTCATGTTATTTAAAGCCGCATTATTATAACTTAAAAGAAAAGATAAAAGGGAAAAATAACAAAAATCAGAAAGACTAAAGAGAAAATGGATGATGAAATATTGATTTCATTTCTTGGAATTTTTGAAAGATAATAGGGTTTACATTCATGAATTCAAAAGACAAGAAACTAAAAGAAACATCCGAGTTACACCCTGAAATAACCCGAGATGCAGCAAAGGTGACAAAGCTAGTCTACCGGGACTCCCGCCTGATCAGGAAAGGCGTACCCTTCCAATTTTGGAGTTTGGCATCTGGTCCCATGTAGAGCACCTCAGCGGTGCTAGTCCCTTCCCCTGGCTGGACCATGTTGGTTTCATAAAGCATTTGCCTCATAGCTCCACAGATATCTTCTATTTCGTCAGTCGTGAACACCTTGTCATCCTCTTTTGCACCGTACTTAGGCTTGACATATAGATGTGGCAATGGTTGCGGCAGAACCGATCCATATTTCTTTCTTTCGTCGGCCCATTTCTCATCACCTGGGGTAGGGTGGAAGCCTATCTCGAAATACTTTTTTCTGCGGGTAGTGTTACCGGTTCGACTATTCCTTGCAAAGCTTTTCCCAACCCTTTTCCTGGTTTGAAACCATGTCTAATCATTTCCTTGGCTACCATGATCGAGGCATTGGATAAGAAAGGCTGGGGGCATGGATGTCCTTCCTCATACTGATCAGCTACCACAATTTCAAAGGCTTGATAGACAATATGCTCACTTCCCTCCCTCGCCTCCAGGCATGGGATAGATGGGTCACGATATATGGACTTCTCACCTTCCCGGTGGACCACGATCTCCTGATCTTCATGTTCAAATTTCACCATATGGTGGAGGGTGGATGGCACAACTCCTGCAGCATAGATCCAAGGCCTTCCCAGAAGAAAATTGTAAGATGTATCCATGTCTAACACCTGGAAGGTCACCTCGAAATCCGCCAGGCCTATGGTCAGTATCAAATCAATTTCGCCGATGGTATCTCTTTTAACATCGTCGAGGGATCTCCGCAAACATTATTTGGACGAATCCTTCCTGTCCCTATTTCCATCCCTTGCAAAGTGGAGAGTGGGCAGATGTGAACCCCCGAGCCTCCGTCCACCATGACCCGCTTAACGTAGTAACCTTCACATTTGACTGTCAGGTGCAAGGCTTTATTGTGGGCAGCTCCTTCTGGAGGCAAATCACTTTTACTGAAGGAGAGTTGGTTGACAACGAAGAATCTTTCTGCCATCCTTTCTAGTTGTTCAACCGAAGTCTCGGCTGGCACATATGCTTCGTTCAGAGTTTTCATAAGGATCTTTTGATGTTCGACAGATTTGGTCACCAGTGACAGCAGTGACACTTGCTCAGGACATTTCCTCAATTGGTCTACTGTTTCATAGTCTGGCATTTTCATTTTCTGAAAGAATGTCTCTGCTTCTTCAGCGCTCATCGGCTTCTTAGATGGAAAACGCTTTCGTGTGGCGCTGTTTACCTCTTGTATATTTGACTATTTTTCAACAGGGACTGTTCCTGGTAGTTCTCCCGAGATTTCCTTGCCTTTGTATGTGACCACTATTTGTTGGTAGTTCTATGGCACTGCAGAGGGGTCGGTCATGGGCTTCTGTGGTGCGCGTCCAATAACCACTGGCTCACTCAGCCGAGGCAGTTTAATTGTCCCCCGCACCACGTAGGCCCCTTTCGGCACATACATCTGTGTCCCTTTCTTCACTTCATACTTCCTTGGGGTACTCACAACTAGTGGTTTCTCTTGGCAACCTCGCGGAACATAAAGAACCCCGTGTTTAGGAGGCACCGGCTCTGCTTTTGTCTTAGTTTTCTCCTCAGGCTCAATGTTGACAGCTTTATTCTTCTTCTCCTCTTTTCCCTGCTTCGGGGCTACCTTGGGTTTCCTTTAGGCATTGGCAATAGCAATTATGGCTTTCAGAGCCGGATCAAAGTCTCGGTCTTCACAAATCATGTCGATTACCAACCCTTTGTTGTGAGCGGGCAAGGGATTATTGGTAACATTCGGGGCTTCTTCATCCATCAACACTATTTTCCCTTGTTCGATCAAATCCTCCACAGCTTTTTTCAATGTCCAGCAGATGTCAGTACTGTGCTCCTCAGCCCCTGAATGATAGGCAAAATGAACACCTCATTGATAGGCTGGAGATTCCGAATTCGGCCTGTTTTGGGGAATAGGCTGTAATAGGTTCATCTGGACAAACTTCAGGAACAAACTGGAATATGGTTCACCAATCGGGCTAAAATTTGGTCGCCTAGGCAGTTCCCAAGGACGGAAATTATTTTGTGGTGGTTGGGGGTTATATTGGTTTTGGTAAGGTGGCTGGTTTATTTGGAATGGAGGTGGGTTTCGGTTAGCTTGTGGTTGCGAGCGGCCAAAAGGTTGAGCATTCATTACCACATAAGGTGGAGGAGAATAAGTCATATCTGTGTGAGGGTAATAGTGCTGAGGGGCTCTTTCTGAGAACACCAGTCTAGGAGCCCGGTACTTTCTTCCGCCCGATGCCGCCGTCACTGTTTCTTCTTTCTTTTTGCCCTTAGCCATTCCCCCAGACCCGCCTTGGATGGCCTGGGAGGTGGCTCTAATGGCCGATTGGCTCAAGATTCTGCCCGTTTTTAGCCTATTCTCTACCATCTCTCCGATTTTTATTGCCTCTGCAAAAGGCTTACCCATAGCGGACATCATGTTTTGAAAATAATCTGCCTCCTGAGCCTGTAGGAAGACAGTTACCATCTCAACCTCATCCATTAGAGGCTTCACTCTTGATGCCCGTTCACGCCATTTGATTGCATATTTGCGGAAACTCTCTGAGGGCTTTTTCTTTAGGTTTGCCAAGGAGTTCCTGTCTGGCGCAATGTCTATATTGTACTGAAATTGTCGGACAAAATCTTGGGCAAGGTCATCCCAGATATGCCATCGAGATATGTCCTGATCTATGTACCACTCTGACGCTATGCCCACCAAACTTTCTCCAAAGTAAGCCATCAATAACTCTTCTTTTCCACCAGCCCCGTGCAACTGATTACAATACTTTTTGAGGTGAGCAATAGGATCTCCATGTCCATCATACTTTTTGAAATTTGGCGTTTTGAATCCCATAGGCAGGTGCACGTGAGGGAACATGCACAGATCATTGTAAGAAACACTCTTCTGCCCGCTTAAACCCTGTATATTTTTCAGACTCTGTTCTAAACTCCTCATTCTTTTTGTCATTTCATCTTGCTCCTGGCTTTAGGGGTTTTGTCCTGCCCCGGTGTGATCTCATATGGTGGCCGGGAGTAGGAATATTGAGGATAGTGAGGAGGGTCAGCCTGAAAAACTGGATTCTGAAATGTGAAGACCTAAGGGTCAAAAGCATATTTTGGTAGCGATGGTTGGGTGGTTGCAGAGGATGGTGGAGCTGTAAAGATGTTGTGAGCAATTCCAGATGGGAACACTTGGGGATGTTCCTCAGAGGGTGTTCCGAAAAAGTTAGCCGTCATGGTAGGTTGGCTCAGAGGAATATTTGGGCGGCTGATAGGGACAGTGGTAACCCCTCTAGATCTTGGGAACAACTCTGGGAATCCGGGGATAGTGCTTGGGGGTTCCTTCCCGTTGTTCCAAGCATCCCACATTTCTATCAAGCGCAAGCGCAGGATCCGATTTTCTTCAGCTGTGTAGGATTCTGAGGCCGGGATCCCAGAGATTGGGCTATCTTCAGGTATGGGGATTGCAGATAGGGTCATTTCAGATGACATCTCTGTTTTTGCTTTGGATCTGGTGAAGTATCGATGCGAGGCCAGTTTACCACAAACCAACCACGGTTTCTAAAATACTCAGCTGTAAGACAACAACAACGGTTAGTATGAAACAAGTAACAGATAGGTAACTGTACATTGGAGTGTGATGCACCTATACAGTTAAATGGATATCTACATTTTGCTTTGGTTACATGCGTCATCCCGACTTTTATTCTTATTCCTTTTCTCTTTTCTTCCTCTTTTTGTTTTGTTTTCTCTCATTTTCTCTTCCTGCTTCTCCATTTCATTTTCTGCTTTTCCTTTTCTTTGGCCATGGTTTTTTTCTCTCAATGCCTTATTTTCTTCTTTTGCGTTTCTTTTCTCTCTTGTTTTTTTCCTTTTATTTATTTCCCTCGTATTTCTTTTTCCTCTTTTTCTCAGGATTACGGTCGAATCTTACGTAGATTGCCTACATATCATGGCCCCGCATGAATCAGACCAAGCGTAGTTCTTGCAAACAGATGCATAAGTAAGAAAACAATTTTTTTGGAATTTTTGATATTTCATTGATAACAACTGCGATTACAAAAGCTACTAGACTGTTTGTTTTTCTTTTCTTGAAAAGGAAATTACAAAAATAGACTCGAAAGCAAAATACAGACTCGATTTACTAAGAATACATCAATGCTTCAAATCCTGGGGCCCGCGGAGCATCATTCGGCATTGCCGCGGGCCTGCGTGCGAGACCCATTTGCAACTGATCTAAATCATTCATGACCTGGAGAACAAATATCATCACTAGGGCAAAGGACGTGGTATGACCCATTCGCTCGCCGGCCTGACACTTCATGACAATATAGTGGGCAATGTTTCTGATCCTTTCCCTGATTCGGCCCTTTTCTTGGAGGAGTCGGCTTATTTGTTGTGTACGAGCCTCTAGCACTTGAGAGTCCTGGAAGTGCAGATCTTGTAGCAATTTAATTTCCCTTTCCATCTCTGCAATTAACTTATGGCATTGGTTCATCTCGGCTTGGAATTCTTTATCCCGCTGGGCTGTCTTTTCTTCCATAGTACTCATTTTTCTCCTCATCTTGGCGATAGTCCCCTCGTAGTTTCTCCTCATTTGTTGCACAAATTGGGCTCTTTCTTCAGTATTTTTGGCCCACTGAGCCCGGAGTCTTGCCATATTTCCCTCGGATTTTTCTAGTTCTTCCTGGCAGTCCGAAATTTGTTTCTTTAACCCTTTGATCAACCTTTCATCAGATAGACTTCTTTCTTGGTTCCGGGCATCTATTTTCATTTGTTTAATTTGGGCTTTGAGTGCTTCGTTCTCCTGAGATAATTTCTTTTTATCACCCTCGTCGGCTGCAGCCTGTACACTTTTGTCGAATTGGAGGTCCCGGACCTGTTGCTCCAACCGTCCTATTCTAGCTCGGTACTCGTTCTCCTTTGCTTGCCAATCCTATTGAACTTGGATCTCATCGGTAAATTCCTGCATGTGCGGTCTTTTAGCGGGTCTCTCTGGGATTTGAAATCTTTTGCCAAACCACGTCAGATACTTGGGATCTACCTCGCCTCTAGCTTGGTCCTGTATTATAGTTTTTGGCTCGAGGAACCGACACTCATTCCATATCTTTCGGATTCTGCCTTCAGGAAATGCAGCCTTCATGCCTAACTCAATGACTTGCTCACTCAGATCTTCATCATTGTGCACTGTCTGGAATCTTTCAAGTTGTCGCAAAACCCGGTAAGGAGCGTAAGGCTGTATGCTTCGGATACCCATCAAAAGAATATAGGGGACCCCTGCTGATGTGTATACATCTTCAGTAGCACGAAGCCAACCATAAGCCCACTCAACTTTATCTGCGGTCAGGGATCTCAAGCATGAAAACCAGGCCTCAGTACCCTCAGGGAACTCAATATCTGTCATCCGGGTCCCAAATTCTGCAATACAACTCAACCCAGTTAAACCGTAGTTCATATAGCCGGTGCGGTGACAGAGGTGTTCCTGCATCCATAACTGTAAGAGAAAATTGCAACCTTGAAAGAATTTAACGCCTTCGCGACATTTGGTCAAAGCTCGGTACATTTCTGCTACGATCAGAGGAACCACTGTGCTAGTAGGTTTTTTCATAGCAACATCTAGCATCCCTACCAGGCCGAGATCTTTGTGGCTATCTTTTCTCGGACAAACCACCACTCCTAAAAAGGCTACCATAAAGTCTAATCCCCATCTAGCTTCCCAATTGTCTTTATTTTCGGTATGCGTTAAGCCGGTATTGGGCTCCTCGAAACCTTTTGGGTTACCACACCGGTGATATAGGAAATGCAATGTACAACACCCTTCTGCCAGATGCAGGTCTTGAATATCCCGGCTGATGTTCAACAAATCCAAAAACCTATGAAGGGTTACCGGTCGTGGGGCCAGTGGGTATCTGCCTCGAAGGTTCTCGTTGAGGCCTGCGTATCTCGCAATCTCCTCTAATGTAGGTGTGAGTTCAAAATCTGAAAACCGGAATACGTACGGGTTGGGTCCCAAAATGGTATTAGTGCCTCAATGATATCTTTCCTCGGTTTGATGTTCAGTAGATCAACTAGACCGCCCAAAATCTTGACCACATTCTCTCTGCTTCCTTTTCCTAGATCATGCCACCACATATGGAGTTTCAAGGGGATCTCACTCAGGACTCAGAAGGTTTCGATGTTACTTGAAGTCATCCTGCACGTTTAATTAAAAAGGGAATTTTAATGACTTATTTTGAAAACAAGCTACTTTTGCAAAATTCTTTATTTAACAAGACAAGGATTTGGTTTTGCGAACACGGCCTTTCAACGCTTCTGGGAAGAAGATTTTAAGGTTGTGCCCGCAAAATATTTAAAATGACTCAGGGTGGCTGTTCTTGCAAAAACAGCCTTTCGGCGCCCTTTTGGGGACATTCGGCTTATTTTAACAAGAATGACATCACCCGACTTATTTATGACGAAAATTAAAATTTTGACATTTTTTTTTTGGCTATTTTTGCAAAAAGGGTGGTTGGACCCGATGAGGGTTGCCTACGTATCTCACGTCCGGTGAGAATCAAACCAGCGTAGTTCGGGCAGATTTGCCAAAATCAAAACTATTTTGACCAACAATTATCTTTCTTTTTTTTTCAAATATTTTCTCTTTGTTTTTTCCATTTTCATTTTTTTTCCCAGAAATCCGACAGCATTTCGGTACTATTTGGGCATTGGAATTTTCAAAACAAATGGTCGCCCTCACTTAGTCCTAACATTGCTATTTTTCTCATTTTCACTCATTATAGACAAGCCGGTCAACATGCAAAGCCGAGCAAATAAATGCGCAAGTAGCACGTAAGATGCATCAGGATGGTCATTTTATTTCAGGTCACCTGTCCTAGACGGACCCAACCCCTGTGTTGAGTCCCCTAAGTCAAATGAACATGATGCAAATAAACGTCCTACTAGGGATCTGGCATGAGTTTTTTGTTCTTCTAGGTTTAAACCCTAGGTTTATTGGTCTAGACCTGGCTTACCCGAGCGGACGACTCGAGCCGAGGAGGAGGCAGCGTACCGGCAATACAGAAGTTCCGCTGGCTTAGAAACTTATCCAAACCTCATTCTAAATTGGGAAAGACTCTAAACAGAAGAGAAGCTACACGAAGTGCACCCTTCTCCATGATGTAGAAGACTAAGGGAGAGGAAGGGATTCCTGACAGTTTATATATACAATTTCAACAAATATCAAAGCGGTAAAACATTTAGCACATATAGCATGGAACATGTAGAAAAATCAGATAAAGCCAAATATAACAATTGTACTAAGCTCGAATTCTTGAACCCTGAACCAGAGATTCTGGGTTCGATCCCAAGCAGAGTCGCCAGAGCTGTTACACCTTCTTTTTTACACACCTACCCCAAAGGATAAATGTATAAGGGAGTTTTTCCATTTAAAGAGACATTATTCGAAATCGGATTATTTATTCAATTCAGAGTCGCCACTTGGGATAGGTTTGGCTTTTGGTGTCCCAAGTCACCGGTTTAACTTGAATCCCAAATCGAGGAAAATTTTGACTTCCCAGTTGGAGTCTGCGAACCAGAAATTCTCTGTAAGAAATTATGTTGACCCGAGGGAAGGTGTTAGGCACCCCCGGATCTCGTAGTTCTAGCACGGTCGCTTAAATTATTATAAATGGCTAAAAATCTAATTTTTATATGCTCCAACCTATAGTGCAATTTTAAGATTATTTACCGCTTTTTAAAAAAAAATTTCAAGAGTGGACATCGTTTAAAAATGTGTTTTCGGATCACGGCAAATGAAATGCACCCGGATCCTTGACACATTCTTATTCAACGTTTTTGGATTTGGATTTGGGTCGCATGAAATGCACACCCGTATTTAAGAAGGTAAAATTATTAAAAATGCGCCTAAAGTGACTAATGTCTTTTTAACTTTGTGGGAGGCTGTGAAATTCGCTAAACGGTACGCCCCAAGTTATAATTATTTTTATATAGACAATTAATGAAGGCCCCGCAATTTTTGAGTTTTGTTTGGCGAGGCTCATCTCATTTTATTAAAGGCCAACCTAAAGCAACTACAATTTTTCTATTTTTTTGTTTTTTTTCTATAAAGGCTGATTAATTTACATTTACAAATTCACCCTCGAATTCAAGTCCGGATTCAAACAAAAGGGAAGGCCCTCTTAATTTGAACCCGCTACCTAATTCGAAACCCAAGTTTATATTTGCAAATTAATTCCCACATTCCTATATAATCTTAATGACTTTTGACAATTTTTGGGCCTTAAAAGGTTTAGCCTACGAAAAGGGAAAAGAACAATAGTGCTGTATAATACTGCTGTAGCACTACTGGGCTTCAGCGTGAGCCCAGGAATGAACTGGTCGGCATGCCTTGACGAATTGTTACAGGCACGAAGTCTGGGCCGCCTGTGAAAGGCATTGGAGCCCAAACTATCTGATAGTAGACTGTTAAGCCTTCAATTGTTAAATCAAACCAAGTTTTAATTCAAATTGAACACATACACACACTGAGATGCTCCAAATTATTTACCATGCCTTCAACGATTATGAAGAAGAACATCATCACCCCATTTGTAATAATGAAGCATGGATCGTTCGAATTTTAGGCACAAC
This sequence comes from Nicotiana glauca, assembly GCA_026770625.1. Taxonomy (NCBI): domain Eukaryota; kingdom Viridiplantae; phylum Streptophyta; class Magnoliopsida; order Solanales; family Solanaceae; genus Nicotiana; species Nicotiana glauca. Next base: position 6,346 of record MU783876.1, on the reverse strand, counting down.
TTAGATTACCTTATTTGCTTACCTATTAGTGAGTTAAAGGAAAATCAGACGGAAAGCTCATACAAATCCAAACTGTACTACATTAGTAGCAATAGCTAAACCAAATTAAACTACTAGCTCCAAATTTAACATACTTCTCTGATTAGTTTAACAATCTGTTATTTAACAATCCAAAAGTTCAATACATTCAAAATTTCAACTAGCTAGTCCCAATACAGTTCAAATTTCAGTCATATTATACAAAGCCAACACAAATTAAGAGCAAAACTAAACAAGCATGAATTATCTAATATCTACTTTACTATGGTAACTTTAATACACAAGTTTCAGAATAGCATCTTATTTCAACTTCTCGATTCAACAATTACATCAGCTGGTGTTTCGAATGTGTACCTCGAAAGGTGAAATAATAAGAGGATCAGCTATAATAACAGATTCCAGCAGGATAATTTGATCGCAGCAGGAAGCACAGCAACAACCAGCCAATATAGGAATGATTCAACCCAAATCAACCAGGAAATTTCAACAGAAGACCAAAACAGCAAATGACCCAAATAAGCTTGAATAACAGCACAATGACTCAAAATGCACCCAAATGCTTTTGAAACTGGACTTAAATGTTTCTGAACCTTCACTAACTACCTCTGAATGCTTGTAAAACTCAGAATTAGAGCAGAAATAAAGAGATTCAGGTAGAACTGAAAATGAGCTAATTAGGCAATGAAATAGTAAAATGTTTTTGGTTTTTCCTATTTTTCTACTGTTTTTGGATTTTTTGTAGTTTTGAATTTCACAATGCTGATCTGAAAACCGGAGAAAAATAGCTTTGAGAGGGAATTTTGATGGCTGGGAACTCTGGGAATTTTCAGGGGTCTCTAAACTTGTGAATAAGGCAAGGGTGATGCCTTTTATAGGCTCACAAGGAAACCTTTATCAGATTTTAGCTTTTCTATTTAGTCCCTATTTAATTTTCAGTTGTTGTCCCTCATTTTAAACTTGTTAATCAAGAAAACACCCTAAGTTTACTGAAATATTCGCTAGGGTCATATTCTAGAAGGGTCTAAACTATTCTAGTGTTGTCATCTACTTGAAAAATACCAATACTACCCTCTTATCTATCTGAAATTATCCAAATTGTTCCCATCCCCTTCATCTTAGCTAACACACATTCAAACAACTCTAAAATTATGACCCAAATGACATTAGTCTGAAATTACCTTAGTTCGAACTACCTATCAATTATAATTCAAATAACAATCGATTAACTCACCACTAATCTAAACTAAGCTACACAGTTAAAGAACAAGAAATGGATATTTAGATTAATTAACCTATTGACAGAATTAACCACAACTAGAAAAAATCAAATTCATATCAAAACTAAACAAAATAACAGACTAAGACATCAATCAATCATGAATGTTAAACTCAGGGAAAGAAACTACTGAATTGACAAATAATCGACTGGTAGTTACAAAAAGTTAGGAGAAAACTAACACAGAGAGAATTCAAATAACGAATAAGAGAGAAAAATATATCCAAACAAGGTCCAAATACGAACAAAGAAAACTTACTGGCAAATTTTCGGCCAGTCATCAATTTTTAAAATCGGCCATTTCCGATGTTATTTGATCGCCCTAGATGATAGAATCTTCATGAGGATGGTGAGAGGATTGCATGGTGCCAATTTGGTACGATTTGGAATATTTAGGGTTTTGGCCGGAAAAGTTCAAATTAATATTCGAACAATTTCGGCTATATTTGAAGGTCAAGACCTTGGGGGTTCGATAGAGGAGGGGAAAGGGATCTAGGGTGTAATTTTGGTGGTGAAAGGATGAAGTAGTATCCTGACCGGAAAGTTTCGATTGAAGATTCGAAGGTTTTTGCTGGAATTTGAGGCAAGTTATTTGTAGATTCGGAATGAGGGAGAATAGGGGTTTTCAGGGTATTAATTTGGGAGTGAACGGTGATGGTAGTGTTCGCCGGCGGCGGCGGCTCCGGCGGAGTTTACAGAGAGTATACGAGGAAGATGAAGATGTTTTTTTTTAGAGTTAAGGAATTTTCGGACAGTTATGAATAAAATGGAGGAGGGTTCCTGGCCGTCAAATTAGAAAAGATTAATGGCTCAGATTGAGTGACGCCAAAACGACGCCGTTTTGGGTGTCCTGGACCAGACTGGGTCGGGGAGATTGGGCCTGGGTTGGTTCAGGGGTAATTTTTGTTTTGGGCTAGTTAAAATAAACCCAAAAGAGCCCAAATTGGCTACCTATACAGAAAGCCCTCTTTGTACTCCTTTTTATTTTATTTTCCTTTTTATTTGTTTTTGTTTTCTTCTTTTGTTTCTTTTAATTATTTATCTCTTTTTTATTATTCCTTTTGTATTTTTATGTACTTTATAAAAATACAAAAACTAGAAATGAAACCTAATTTATTTTTCAAACTAAGCTAATTAATTTTCTAAAATTGGTTAAAACCCATTCCGCGACAAATTTAACAATTAACAACTAAAAATTCAAAAAAATGGCTATTTTTGTTATTTTCCTTATTTTAGTAATATTAATTAACTAATAAGCTAAAATCGAATTCAAAATGCCAATACACTATTTTTTATCTTTTTTTTTATAAATTATGGCAACGAAAAATGCACAAAAATACAAACAAAGCATAAAATCAAGCAATTAATTCCTAAAAATTTAAATAATAAAAAAAATTCTAATTCGAAGGAATTTATAGGAGCAATTTAAACGTGACAAAAATCACGTGCTCACAATATATATATATATATATATATATATATATATATATATATATATATATATATATATATATATATATATA
>MU783874.1:40975-88199 GCA_026770625.1 Nicotiana glauca | reverse complement strand
TGGGCTTAATACTTGGGTTTTATTTGCAACGTCCGCAGAATCCTATTTAGAGGATATATATTGGGCGTGATCAGTATCCTCCAAAACCATTTGCTCATCTTGTAGTGGGAAAAAGTGGTTTTCTATCGCCATAGAGGATTGATCAGACGTAGACATGATCGTGGAATTTTTTGGGAGGTGAACACTTGGGGATTCTTTAGGTTTATGATGAAGAAGTTGGTTGTTTAAGAATTTACAAGTATTGGCATTGAAGAGATTTACCGAGATACCTTGACTCTTGGGATGATTGATTGGATTTGTAAGAATTGGTCTTGAACCTTTTGCCATATGCTTCCTTCCTTTGCTAAAAGAAACTATTTTCCATTCTTCCTCCATGTTCTCCTTTGGTTGAGTCGGTTGGACATCTGCTGAATTTATATATTTTGGTGTTTTTAGAATATAGCTACAATGGACCATTGTATGACCAAATCTACCACATTTCTTGCACAAATAGTCTTCCCCTTCATAGTAAATGTATTGTTTATGTAGTCCAATGTAGAGAAAGGGTTGAACAAGAATATCCAATGGGATTTCTACACAAATCCTTGCATAACGACCTCTTAAAGTGGTTTATGTGCACACATCGATTTTTAGTAATCGTCCAATGGCGTTTCCAATTTTTTCTAAATTTTTGGAATCATAAAATTCCGTTGGAAGATGGGGCAGTCTAATCCATACATCTGAGGTTGTTAATCTGTCATGACCCAAAATTCACTAAGGGTCGTGGTGGCGCCGGACACCTCTGTCAAGCAAGCCAACTAAATTATCAATTAAATTCTCTTTTAATACCTTTGAAAATCTAGGATTTTTCTTCCTTTTTTCATAATTAAAACAATCTCTACTTCAATTCAAATTAAGTAATAACTACTAATACACATCTTTCAAAAATCATCCCAGAATCCGGTATCACAAGTGTATGAGTAACTACTGATAAGGTAAATAAAATACAATATCTGTTCGAAATACAGTGGACAGGGAATAAAATATAAAATACTGAAATGAACTACACTAGCTGCGGGTTGCCTCGAATAATGCAACTCACCTAGTCCCAGAATCATCCACGCTGCCACGCCCAGTAGGCTGCTAGAGATACATATACTTGTGCAACAAAAATGCACAGAAGTGTAGTATGAGTACGTAAACAACGTGTACTCAATGGGTATCCCGCCTAATCTCGAAGAAGTAGAGACGAGATGGCCAACTTCGACACTCACTAGAGGTCAATTAACAATATTCTAGAAATGCGAGAAAAATCATGGATTTATATATTAGTTCTAATTCGCGAAGCCAAAAAATAGGTAAACACCTTCAACAATTAATCAAGGGCTTCCAAGGTTTATTCTTTATTATTTTATCAATTTATATCAAGCCACGAAGGCAAATTTCACATTTAAAATTCCTAAATAAAAAATAACATGCGCAAATCACACCGAGGCGACAGCCCGATCCAACAGGAATGTAAAATATGCACTGCCGAGGGTCGAACGGCCCGAACCATAGATGCATCTATTTAATCTGCCGAGACATTCGGCCCCTTCCATAAATAAACACATACCCTGCTCGCGAATCATGCATGCGACGCAGGTACATATAAAATACACGCTCAAGTAGCCAATTAAGAATTCATCGGGGATATTTATCCAAATAAGACAATTTCTCTTTTTAACAATTCAGGAAAAAAAGAGATGTTTAATCTCTTTTTAAATTCATTTACCAATCCAAGGTGACTTAAACAATTTAAGCTATCAATGGGTTCATAAATAATCCAAGTATAACATGCTCATGTGTCGTAACTACCCGGACAATAGCATAATAATAACTACGCACGGACTCTCGTTACCTCGTGCGTACGTAGCCCCCACATATAGGAGATATAATCAATTATTTTACCTATGGGGACAATTCCCTCTTACAAGGTTAGAAAGGAGACTCACCTCGCTCCGAAGACTCATTGTCGGCATTCTGCATTATTTCGAAGGCTTGAACCAACGCACATTGCTCCAAAACTAGCCAATGGTTATACAAATCCATTAATATATGCTCAATTAAGCTTTACAACCCAATTTGTAACAATTCCTAACCCCGAATGAAAAGTTGACAAAAATGCCCTTGGGCCCACGTGCCCGGAATCTGAAATTTCTCAAAGATAAAGTTTACCCATGAACTCACGAACTCAAATATATGATTTTCTCTTACTTCCATACTCAAAGTCGTGGCTAAATTCCAAGAATATAATTTTCTAGGTTTTCCTCTAACCCTCAATTTTCTACCCATTTACATGCTAAAATCTATACATAATCAATGTATTTAACTCATAATAGAGGGGAGGGGGATAACTTACCTTATTATTGATGATGAAAATCCTCTCTTGAAGCTCCCCAAAATCGCCCCAAGCCATCAAAAAATGAGAGAATGAACTCAAATCACGATTTAAAACAACTTTGTTGCCTCTAGGTATTCCGCTTCTGCGGTGCATTTTCCGCTTTTGCGGTAGCCGCTTCTGCGGCTTTAGGCAAGAGGGCACTGGACCGCTTCTGCGGTCTGGGGGCCGCTTAAGCGGAACCGCTTCTGCGGTCTTTGGGCCGCTTCTACGATTTTCTTGGGCCTGACCCCTTTCTGCTTCTGTGAGATTTCGACCGCATCTGTGGTCCAAGAACAGCAGATGCGGTTATGACAGAAGCAGCAACCTTCAGTCTTTTCAAATTCCATTTTTCGATCCGTTAACCACCCGAAATCCACCCGGGACCCCCGGGACCTCAACCAAAACTACCAACCAATCCCAAAACATATTACGTACTTGCTCGAGGCCTCAAATCATATCAAACAACGCTAAAACCATGAATTACACCCCGATTCAAGCTTTATGAACTTTGAACTTTCCAACTTCTACTTCTGATGTTTAAAACTATCAAATCATGTTCGATTGACCTCAAATTTTCCACACTAGTCATATTTGATATTCTGGACCTACTCCAATTTCCGGAATCGGATTCTGACCCCGATATCAAAAAGTCCACTTCCGGTCAAACTTCTCAAAAACCTTCAAATTTCTAACTTTAGCCAAATGGCTTCAAAATGACCTACAGACCTCCGAATTCATTTCCGATCGTGCTCCCCACTCCAGAATCACCATACAGAGCTACTCTCAGTCTCAAAATTCCAAACGGACATCGATAACACTGAAATGCACTTCAAACCAAACTTATGAAATTTCTTCCAAAATGCCAACTTCCAAAATAGGCGCCAAAACGCTCCCGGGTCATCCAAAACCCGATCCGGGCATACGCCCAAGTCTGAAATCATCATACGAGCCTGCTGAAACATTCAGATCTTGATTCCGAGGTTGTTTACTCAAAATTCCAATCTTAGCCATTTTCTCCAACTTAAGGCTTCTGAAATGAGAATTTTCATTCAAATTTAACTCGGATCTTCCTGAATTTCAATTACGACCATGCGTACACGTCGTAATACTTGAAACAAAGCTGCTCATGGTCTCAGACTGCTGAACGGAACGCTAGAACTCAAAACGACCGGTCGGGTCATTACATAATCTTTCCTTTGTAGCCACAAAGTTTGGTTTCCATTTAATTATTAAGAGGAAATGGCCATTGATGAACCAAGGTCCTTGGTTGATAGCCTTTTTCCGTATTTTTCTTTTTACGAAATTTTATGATGTAGTAATCTTCTCCAAGATCAATAAGGGAAAGATCTTCTGTCGGATGCCAAAGTTATTGGATTTTCTTTTTTAAAAATTGGTGTAACATTCTTTTTCCAACCAACTTAATGATGATTGAACTTTTCCAAGGCTCATAAATACGCTGCCTATCATCTTCCGTTAAGGCAATTTGTTTGATGCCTCGTGCAATACTGTTTGATAATTGCATGGACGATTCATCTTCTATGGCTATGTTTGTCAGATACATGTCTGACAGTGCTAGACTTGGGGCAAAGCTTATTGGATCAGAGGCAACAAGCATGTCCTTGAATGAGGATTTAGTCCTTGAATTGTTTGGAGTAGAGTTGTTTAAGTTAATATCAGGGGGTTTTGGTGGAATTGAGGATGAAGGTTCACAGGGTAGAGGATCCATGGAGAGTAGTTTGTTTAGAGAGAGAAACTGGCTTAACTGATCGGATCCATTTGATGTGCTATTCTTTGTGGTTGAGAACGATCTTAAGCTATGACAATTGAGCACTGTAAGTAAACACGTTTTCAGTAGTTAAATTACGGTCAATTGGTTTTTGTAACTTTTTGCAAATTTGTGTTTAGTTACATGACTCTAGTTTTTGTTTTTCTTTTTTACAATTTACTTTTACATATAAGAGAAATTATCATTTAAATATAATGATTTAAAATGTTATTTTCTTATATTATAAAGTGTAAAGGGAAATAATGTACAAAATACATGTTAAATTACTCTCCAAAACCATTTTTGGCCCGGATAAGTTTTTCTCTAACACGTTTTAAAGTAGAAACGAGACCAGGTAGGATTAATTAATTTTAAGGACAATGTTTATAAAATATTCAATTTTAAATTGTATAACGTTCAATCATATTACAAATTGCTAGGGCCTAAATTTGAACTTCAAAAAGCAAATTCCAAATCTAAGTTTTGAACTGGTAGATGAGTTTATTACTCAAATGATCACTCAATTATCCCAAATTATCTTCTAAAGTCACTTTACTTTCGTTTGTAACAAGAAAGACACTGAACTATGTCTATTGCACTCAGAAGGTCACTCAACAACAACAACAATAACAACCCAGTAAAATTTCACTCAGTGAGAACTGGGGAGGGTAAAAAAATTGTGTAAATAAATTTTCAAAAATATATAATGAGCATAGTTTTCAAAATTATATATTGTATATTATAAAAATACTTTTATTTAAATAATTATTTTTATATTACATGCATGAAATATATATTTTACAACCTTTATTTTGTTTCATCCTGAATTGTGTAAATAAATTTTTGAATTTTTGTTGTTAGTACTAAAATTATTATTACAAACGAATTATTCTAATTAATTTTTTTTTGACGCAATGGCTTCCTGGCCACTTAAACTTGTAAGGTTTTTCAAAGCCGATACATTAACTTTAGGTTTTCCCATTTGAACACCTCTACTTGAGAAAATATCTACTAATAAATAGTACTTGTTATGGTGCGTGTTGTTCAATCGCTGCTGACATGGAATTAATTTAATATTTTGTATGACCATATCTTCCATTCATTCACATTTGTGGACACATATATGTTTAAGGTCCCACTTCTTTTTATTTTGTTCTTTTTTCTTTGTCAAATTAACTTTCTTTGCACATAACCCTTCCACTCCCTCAGAACCCACCAGAAAATGACATGAAAACCTCCGGATGTTACCGTTCAAATATCTCTGGCGATTGTTTTTTCTCCCACCTAATACTTTTCACTTTCACTGTTTTATCATCTTCTCACCTACAAAATAAGAAGTATGTGCAAAACCTTCAAGTCCAAACTTTTTACCACCAAAAATCATAGAAAAAAAACCACAAACTCAGAAACAAAAATCACCACCTCCAAAAATCAGAGAGAATAATTAGTGAGCGGTGAATAACTTTTACTATGATTGAAATCTGACCCGATATTTTCTAGCAAATCAGCAAAAAAACAACAAATAAAAAGCTGTGAATACTGTTGCTTTTTATTTTTTATTACAACAATCTGAGATAGAGTGTATTTCGATCAAAATTTTCAACAATTTGACAAGGAATTAAACTTTTGAATAATTTGAGACATAGGAGAAAGTGTGTATTTTGATGTGGTAAAACACACCGACAGAGACTAATTAATCTCCTCTCAACCGATCGATAATCTCGGTGACCGGCGTTCTCACTGTTTCGAACTAGCTTCCCGTAACTGGAGATGCTTGTTCCCAACTCGATCTAGAAGGGCGTCCTTGCCCATTCTACAACTTGTGTCTCCTGCAATGAACCCTTTCAGGCTATGTTCGGAACACATCGAAAAATGAGTAAAGAAAAGAAAGCGGCAGGGGCAAGTGTACGGGGATGGGTAAATAAAGCTAAATTTGTTTTTCTATTGTTTAAATTAATTATTTATCTTTTTTTTAAATTATGTATCGTATTCATGCTCTTACCCGTGATTAACACGCAAATGGCCACATCAACTATAATATTGCCACATAAATATAGTCAACGGTCAAAGGTATTTATTAGTAGATATTTTCTCAAGTAGAAGTGTTCAAATGGAAAAATTCAAAGTTCATGTATCTGCTTTGAAAGTCCTTACAAGTTTAAGTGGCCAAGAAGCCATTACGCCATTTTTTACTATGCTCATTATTTTATTATTCTAACATTATAGATGCTTAAATACTTTTTTTAAATTTATAAATAATATTTATTCATTCTATTGGTAAGTCCATAATATAAATTTAAAAGGAAAAATCATAATATTGAAAAGTTAAAAAAATAAAAAGAAGATAAATATTTATAATTTAAAGGGTAAAATAGGTATTTGACAATCTAAAATTTGGAAAATCTAGTTGAGTGACCTTTTGAGTGCAATAGGCATAGTTCAGTGACTTTATTGTTACAAACGAAAGAAAAGTGACTTTAGGAGATAATTTGAGAAAGTTGAGTGACCATTTGAGTAATTTACTCCTAGTAGACTCAAGGTCTAAAATTCGATTTTCGAAGTGCAAACTTTAAATTCTCGATCGAAAATGAATTTGACGGGTTCAAAAGTATCTCACGACTTTCACAAAACAAATAAGAATACATAAAAATAGTGAAACTCGTGCTAAAGAAAGACGCCCAACCCATTGGTGATAGACTTGTATACAATAAAAATTAGGCTTGCTCTTTTTACGGCTAATCGAGATTGGAAGGCAATAAGCTGAGCCTCATATTATATTGATCCATGATGCAAAGTTAGATTGCCAAGATCGTGGCCAGAGACCGATTAAGACCGAGATCAATCAAGATTGAGACCGAACAAGATAGAGATCGAAGAAAGCTTACCGAGTCGAATAACGGAAAGGCGAAATATCCGAAATCGGGTGAGGAACGGCGCGAATCCCGACACGTATCATGAGGAGGCCAATTAATTAGTCAATCATGAGATTTCTTACCTCATATAGAATTATATTTAGAGTAGGATTCTCCTACTATATAAAGGGGAGTCTGATCATTAGTAACAATCATCATATCCACACAATACAAAGTAATATACTGTCATTCTCTATTTATCATTGTCTTATTATTCTATTCTTAAGCCAGTTGATATATATTTGATTCAAGGTGACCGATCTCGAGGGACAAGGTTGCATAATTCGTGTGGCTTGCATTTATTCTTTAATTGTTTATTTCAATACTGATTTATTCTTCTCAATTTGTACCAAGTTATATCATGTGTCCTTAAAACCGCGTATAAATTCAATTGATATCCGATTTTAGGGTAAACAGTTTGGCGCCCACCGTGGGGCTAAGGATAATAGTGGTTACCTGGTACAAAATTTCGTAACACACACTATTTTACACTTGTTCTTTGAAGTATCTTTGATTACAGGATTACGAAATGTCAAACTCTCAGACCTCAACACATTGATAATAATCTCGCCCACCACGGCGAAAATGAGAAGATTGCACCAGGGAACGTTGTAGTCCCTCCTGGCCTTGATGGAATTCTGGCTGTAGATCCAATTGACGTCAATTCATATGTAGCCATCAATTGAAATTTGGCCATCAATCCCGAAAGCAACATCCGTGGGAATGCCCATTCAACTACTTAGAACGCACATGGCCGTGAAGATGGCGGGATGAGCCTGATCTTTGAAATGTTACAGGCTCAACACGAAGCAACAACCCAGCTCCAAAATCAGAACCACACACAGAGCAAGGTCGAACCCCAGCCATCCTAAGAAATCATACACAAGGTTGAATCGATTCTGAAGAAGTCAAACGAGAAGGAATCGGAGACCAATCCTGCTATCATAAAGATGCTCGAAAAACTGACAAAGCAAATTGAGACGGGGGAAAAGAAGATCGAGAAAAATGACAAGAAGGTGGAAACCTATAACTTCAGGGTCGACCAAATCCCGTGGGCACCGCCAATATTGAAAGGACTAGATTCTAAAAAGTTTGTACAGAAACATTTCCCTCAAATGCGGCTCCGAAGCCAATCCCCAAGAAGTTTTGTATGACCGATATTCCTAAGTATAATGGGACAAATAATCCAAACGAGCACTCCACTTCCTACGCGTGTGCTATCAAAGGAAATGACTTGGAAGATGATGAGATCGAATCAGTATTGCCGAAAAAATTCAGGGAGACTCTATCAAAGGGTGTTATGATTTGGTATCATAATTTACCACCCAATTCTATTGACTCATTTGCTATGCTTGTAGATTCTTTTGTAAAGGCACACGTCGGGGCCATTAAGGTCGCAACTAGGAAGTCAGACCTTTTCAAGGTAGGGTAGAAGGACAATGAGATGCTCAGAGAATTCGTGTCTCGATTCCAGATAGAATGGATGAACTTGCCACCGATCACCGACGATTGGGCTGTTCAGGCTTTCATCAAGGTCTCAACGTTCGAAGTTCAGTGGCTTTATAGCAGATGAAGTAGAATTTGATCGAGCACCCAACTATCACTTTGGTCGATGTGAACAATCGGTACCGGTCAAAGATCAGGGTCGAGGATGATCAATTGGGAGTTCCTTCAGGATCCGTTTATCCTATCAGAACCGTCGATAGAAACAAGAGGGATATAGACCGAGAACCAAGGTTGAATAAAGACCGATATCAGCCTTATTATGGAGACCGTAGAAGCAACAGATCTGGGCGAAATTCTGCACAGAATGAGAGGATAAATGATTGAGGACAAAGTTCAAGGGGACTTATGAGTAAAAATGGCTTCGATAGATCCATTGGTCCCAAAGAAGCACCATGATTATGGAAATACAACTTTAATATGGATGCAGTTGCCATCGTTTAGGCCATTGGACGCATCAAAGATACGAAGTGGTCTCAACCTTTGCAAACTGATCTAGCACAAATGGATCCAACAAAATATGTAAATATCATGGCACACATGGGCACATGACGAAGGATTGTTGACAATTGAGGGAAGAAGTAGCCCGTTTGTTCAGCGACAGTCATCTTCGAGAATTTCTAAGTGACCGAGCTAAGAATCACTTCAAAAATAGGGTTTCCAAGAAACAAAAAGGACAATACAAACCCAAACACGTCATCCATATGAGCATCGGAGGGATCGATGTTCCTCAAGGTCCGATGATGAAACGCACCACAGTGTCAATCAAAAGAGAAAAATGAACTCGGGATTACTTTCCAGAAGGGACTCTATCTTTCAACGACGAGGACACATAAGGAATCATGCAACCTCATAATGATGCACTGGTAATTTCTGTACTTATGAATAAAACTAGAGTTAAATATGTACTAAGTGATCCAGGTAGCTCGGCCAACATCATTTGATCGAGGGTCGTAGAATAACTCGACCTGCAAGACCATATCATACCTGCAGCTCGAGTACTGAATGGAATCAAGATGGCTTGAGAAACTACTAAGGGAGAAATAGCATTGCCGATGAACGTTGCCGATACCATCCAAGAAACCAAGTTCTATGTAATCGAGGGGGACATGAGATATAACACTCTATTTGGGAGGCCATGGATCCACAACACGAGGGTCGTACCTTCGACCCTTCACAAGGTATTAGAATTCCCAACTGGAGGGGATAAAGACAGTCTATGGGGAATAACCCGCCTCAAAGGAGATGTTTGTCGTCAATGAAGTAATTCCGATATCAACACTCTCATCGACAAAGGATTTAAGTTCGAAAGTGAAGCAAGAAGCCAAATAGCAATCATCGATGCCAGCTTCGACCTAATTGGATAAGCAAGGGACTGATGACGATGATGACTTCGGGGTTCATCGATCTTTTATTGCCCCCATGATTCTGATGCTACCAAATCAACAAAACTGGAGCAGGTCGTGCTGACCGAACATCTACCCGATCGGAAGGTATGCCTGGGCACAGGGTTAACTCCCGAGCTCAGGAAAAAACTCATTTAATTTCTTATAGCTAATATAGATTATTTTTCTTGGTCCCATCTTGATATGACAGGGATCCCACCGGAGATCACTACTCACAAATTGATCTTAGACCCGAAGTTCTGCGCGGTGAAATAAAAAATGGAGATCCCAGTCTGAGATCAAACATGCCTTCATCAAGGACAGGGTAACTAAACTCCTTAAAATAGGATCCATCTGGGAGGTCAAATCCCGAGAATAGTTAGCAAACGTAGTCGTAGTTCCTAAGAAAGAAAACAAACATAGAATGTGTATAGATTATAAAGGCCTAAATAAATTATGCCCGAAAGATTCTTTCCCATTGCCTAACATTGATAGATCGATGCCATGGCCGACTATGAGACTCTAAGTTCTCCCGATGCCTATTTTGGGTACAACCAAATACGGATGAACCTGGGCGACCAAGGAAAAACCCCGTTCGTCAATAAATATGGCACATACTACTATAACGCAATGCCATTTGGATTAGAAAATACCGGTGTTACTTACCAGCGACTAGTAAATCGAATGTTCTTAGAAAAAATAGGAAAAACCATGGAAGTTTATATTGAGGATATGCTAGTTAAGTCCCTATGAGCAGAGGACCATTTAAAGCATTTGCAGGAAACCTTCAGTATATTGAAGAAGTGCAACATGAATCTGAATCCAAAAAAATATACATTCGGGGTCGGGTCTACCAAGTTTCTCAGATTCATGGTACCAATCGAGGGATCGATATCAACTATGAGAAGATCAAAGATATCGAGGATATCACGGTAGTGGATAATGTAAAGTTCGTATAAAGGCTAACCTAGTGCATTGCAGCCTTTGGGCGATTCATCTCGAGGTCATCTGATAAAAGTCATCGATTCTTCTCATTGCTGAAAAAGAGAACAACTTCACATAGACCCCAGAATGTCAACATGCTTTGGAGGAACTTAAGTGATACTTGTCTAGCCCACCATTGCTTCACACGCCGAGGGCAGAAGAACGACTATACTTGTACCTAGCAGTATCAGAAATAATGGTAAGTGGAGTCCTAGTCCGAGAAGAACAAGGTACGTAATTTTTGATTTATTATGTCAGTAAGACCTTAGATGAGGCCAAAACTAGATACCCTCAAAAATTGGCACTCGCCATGCTAAGTTCCTCTAGGAAACTAAAATCGTATTTTCAATGCCATCCTATATGTGTTTGTGACAACCTAACCTTTACGAAATATAACGCATAAACTCAAACTCTCGGTATGATTAGCCAAATGGGCCATCGAAATTAGTGGGTACGATATCGAATATCAACCCCCAACGGCCATTAAATCCTAAATTTTGGCAGACTTCGTAGCCGACTTTACACTGGCCCTAATACCCGAAGTCCAAAGAGAGTTCTTGGTAAATTTGGGAACATCTTAGGGAAATTTGGACCCTCTTTACGGGTGCCTCGAACGTAAAAGAGTCTGTACTTGGCATTATACTAAAGCCTCCCACGGGTAATATATTTAGACAATCTATTAGAATTGTAAATTTGACTAACAACGAAGCCGAGTATGAGACCATGACTGCAGGCCTCGAACTAGCCAAAAGCTTGGGACCGGAGGTGATCGAGGCTAAATGTTACTCCCTCCTGGTGGTAAACCAAGTAAACGAAACATTCGAGGTCAGGGATGAACGATCGCAAAGGTACTTGGACAAGCTACAAGTAATATTGCATCGCTATAAAGAATGGACTTTGTAGCATGTGACCCAAGATTAAAATAGTGAAGATGATGCCCTTGCAAACTTAGGGTCATCGGTCGAAGACAACGATCTCAACTTGGGGGCGGTCGTACAGTTATGAGGTCGGTAGTAGAAGAAGGTCACAACGAAATAAACTCCACAAGCTTGACTTGGGATTGGAGAAATACATACATAGAATATTTGAAGACCAAAAAACTTCCCTCAACTCCAAAGGAATCGAGGGCTCTGCGCACAAAGGCAACCTGATTTAGCTTGTCCGAAGATGAAACCTTACTCAAGAGAACATTCGACGGTCCGCTAGCGATATGCTTGAGATCGGGAAATACCGAGTATGTTTTTAGGGAAGTCCGTGACAACACATGCGGGAACTACTCAGGCGCCGAATATTTGGTTCGAAAGGTAATCAGAGCCGCTATTACTGGGTCGATATGGAAATAGATACAAAGGAGTTTGTGCAAAAATATAATAAATGTAAAAAACATTCTCCAATGATTCATCAACCTAGGGAGCAGCTGCATTTGGTTTTATCGCTGTAGACATTCATGAAGCAGGGGATATATATTGTCGCCCCTATTCCATCGGCACCAGGTAAGGCTCAATTTTTTTGGTTATGAATGACTATTTCTCTTAGTGGGTTGAAGCACATTCCTACCAGAAGATCAGGGAGAAGGAAGTCATCAACTTTATTTGGGACCACATCATATATCGATTCAGAATACCATCCGAAATTGCATATGACAACGAAAAATAGTTTATCGGCAGCAAGGTGACCAAATTTCTCAGAGACCATAAGATCAAAAGGATCTTATCAACACCTTATCACTTTAGTGGGAATGGACAAGCCGAATCGACCAACAAAACCATAATCCAAAACCTCAAGAAAAGGATGACCGACGCCAAGGGAAAATGGAGAGATCTTGCCCGAAGTTCTCTAGGCGTATCGTACAACTTCGAAGTCTGATACCAGGGCCATGCCTTTCTTATTATTCTATGGAGCCGAAGCTTTAATACTGGTATAAGTCGGGGAGTCGAGGATCAGATTCTGATATGCAATGAAGGAATCAAATGAGGCAATGAATTCAAGCTTGGAGCGATTAGATAAACAGCGTGAAGCCGCCTTTGTTTGATTGGCTTCCCAGAAGTAACAGATCAAAAGGTATTACAATATAAGGGCCAACCTTTAATATTTTAATGTCGGGGACTTAGTACTGAGGAAGGTGACATTAAGCACCTGAAATCCAAATGAAGGGAATTAGGTCCAAACTGCGAAGGGTCGTACTAGATTCTCGAGATCACAGGAAAAAGGTCCTATAAGCTCGAAACGATGGACAGAGAATAACTATCAAATAATTGGAGCGTAACTCATCTTAAACAATATCACTTCTGAGATACGACCCCTTTTAATTTCTTTCTATTTTTTGATTAACACTTGTAGGTTATCGACAAGGAGCGACACGAAGTTGTGATTACCCAAAAGGTCATTTTTTGTTTTAGGATCCGTTTCCGTGTTCTGAGGTTTGGAAACCCTCTTTTTATCTCTCTTCAAATTACGTACGCAGTCCGGTGTGATATCGGAAAGTTTTTTTTGTGAAAAATTTAAGAAATAATGATTTTTAGCTTAAAATATTATTTTAGTTGACTTCGGTCAAAATTTTGGGTAAATGGACCTGAACCCGTGTTCCAACAGCCTCAGAGGGTCCGTAAAAAAATATGGGACTTGGGTATATGCCCGAAATTAAATTCCGAGGTCCCTAGCTTTAGAAATCAATTTTTAAAGAAAAATTATTTTGCTGGTTTTTAAAGGAAATAAAGAAATAAATTAATGGTTGAATTCGTTGGTATCGGACCCGTATTTTGGTTCCGAAGCCCGGTACAAGCTTGTTATGATATTTAAGTTCTATCTGCAAAATTTGGTGAGAATCGAAGTGGATTTGACGTGATTCAAACATCCTGTGAAAATAGTAAATTTGAAGTGTTCTTGAGGAAAATCATGAGTTTGAGGTTAAATTCACAATTTTGATGTTATTTTTTTTATCGCACGAGCAATTCCGTATGATGTTTTTAGACTTGTGTACATGTTTCGTTTAGAGCCCCAAAGGCTCGGGTGAGTTTTGGCTAGGCCACAGAGTGATTAGAACTTAAGAAACTTACATATACATATGGTGTTTTGCACGGACCTCTGATCTCGTAAATGCGAGATCAGGCTTCGCAAATGCGAAATCTGCTGGCCTGGGAAATGCGACACACAAGTCCTCTGTATTGCATGGCCCCGTCGGGGTTGAAAGAATTAAAGGAACAATTGCAATATTTCTTTATAAAGGCTTTATTAGACCTAGTGTCTCGCCTTGGGGTGCGCTGGTGTTGTTTGTTAAGAAGAAGGATGGATCGATGAGGATGTGTATAGATTATCGGCACTTGAACAAAGTCACCATCGAGAACAAGTATCCATTGCTGAGGATTGATGATTTGTTTTATCAGCTTCAGGGTGCTAAGGTATTTTCGAATATTGATTTGAAATCTAGCTACCATTAGTTGACGATCAGGGCATCCTATGTCCCTAAGACAACTTTTCGCACCCGGTACGGGCATTACGAGTTTCTAGTAATGTCATTTAGGTTGACAAATGCCCCAGCAACATTCATGGATTTGATGAACCGAGTATTCAGGCATTATCTGGATTCCTTCGTGATTGTCTTCATTGATGATATTTTAATTTACTCCCGCAGCCGAGAGGAGTATGAGCAGTATTTTCGAGTCTTTCTTTAGACTCTGAGATACAGTTAGTTGTATGCTAATTTTTCGAAATGTGAGTTTTGGTTGAGTTCAATTGCCTTCTTGGGTCATGTTGTATCAGCAGAGGGTATTCATGTGGATCCGAAGAAGACATAGGCAATTAAGGACTAGCCTAGACCCATATCAACTACAGAGATCCCGTGTTTCTTAGGTTTGGCGGGTTATTATAGTCAGTTTGTAAAGGGTTTTTCATCTATAGCAGCCCCGATGACCAGGTTGACCCAGAAGGGTGCCTCGTTCAAGTGGTCGGACGAGTGTGAGGCGAGCATTCAAAAGATCAACTCAGCTTTGACTACGGCGCCGATGTTGGTTTTGCCCACAGGTTCAGGTCCATATACAGTATATTATGACACATCTTGTACTGGACTTGGTGCGGTAATGCAGAATGGCAAGGTTATTGCTTATGCTTCGTGGCAGTTGAAGATTCACGAGAAGAATTATCTAGTTCATGATTTGGAGCTAGTGGCCATTGTTCACGCGCTGAAGATTTGGAGGCATTATTTATATGGCGTGTCATGTGAGGTGTTCACGGATCATAAGGGTTTGCAGTATTTGTTCAAGCAGAAGGAGCTTAATTTGAGGCAGAGAAGGTGGTTGGAGCTATTGAAAGACTATGATATCACCATCTTGTATCATCTTGGGAAGGCCAATGTGGTGGACGATGCTTTGAGTAGGAAGTCAGCCAGTATGGATAGCCTTGCGTATATTCCGGTCGGTAAGAGGCGGCTTGCTTTGGATATTCAGGCTTTGGCCAATCAGTTCTTGAGGTTGGATGTTTTTAAGCCCATTCGTGTTTTAGCTTGCAACGTCACTCAGTCTTCATTATTTGACCGTATCAGAGATCCGCAGTATGATGATCCTTATTTGCTAGTCCTTAGGAACACAGTGCAGCGTGGTGGTGCCAAGAAGGTTACGGTTGGAGATGATGGAGTTTTGAGGATGCAGGGTCGTGTTTGTGTGTCTAATGTGGATGGAATTCGTGAGTTAATTCTAGAGGAGGCCTATAATTCTCAATATTCTATTCATCCGGCGCCGTTAAGATATATCAGGACTTACGACAATATTATTGGTAGAGGAGGATGAAAAAGGATATTGTTGCATATGTAGCTCGGTGTTTGAATTGTCAGCAGGTAAAGTACGAGCATCAGAGACCTGGTGGTTTACTTTAGCAGATTGAGATTCCCGAGTGGAAGTGTGAGCGCATCACTATGGACTTCGTTGTTAGACTCTCACGGACTCAGAGGAAGTTCGATGCAATATGGATTATTGTTGATAGGCTGACTAAGTCAACGCATTTCATTCCTGTAGTAGTTTCCTATTCTTTGGAGCGATTAGCTGAGATCTTCTTCCGGGAGTTAGTTCGTCTTCATAGTGTTCTTGTGCCTATCATTCTGGAACAGTTGCATAGTTTACCTTGCATTTTTAGAGAGCAGTTTAGCATGATTTGGGTACGCGAGTCGAGTTGAGCACCACATTTCATCCTCAGATGGACGGGCAGTCCGAGCGTACTATTCAGACTTTGGAGGATATGCTTCGCGCCTGTGTTATTGACTTTGGAGGTTCTTGGGATCAGTTCTTATCATTAGCGGAGTTTGCCTACAACAACAACTATCTATCGAGCATCCAGATGGCACCCTATGAGGCATTATATGGTAGACAGTGTCGATCGCCAATTAGGTGGTTTAGCCGGGGGAGGCTCAGTTGTTGGGTACAAATTTAGTGTAGGATGCCTTAGACAAGGTTAATATCATCAGGATAGGCTTCGTACGGCTCAATCCAGGCAAAAGCGTTATACCGACCATAAGGTTCGTGATGTGGCATTCATGGTCGGAGAGTGAGTGTTGCTTCGGGTGTCCCCCATGAAGGGCGTGATGAGATTT
This sequence comes from Nicotiana glauca, assembly GCA_026770625.1. Classification (NCBI taxonomy): domain Eukaryota; kingdom Viridiplantae; phylum Streptophyta; class Magnoliopsida; order Solanales; family Solanaceae; genus Nicotiana; species Nicotiana glauca. The sequence goes on along the minus strand of MU783874.1, from coordinate 71,671 downwards.
GGGAAGAAAGGCAAGCTAAGACCTAGGTTCATCAGGCCTTTTTAGATCCTTGATCGAGTGGGAGAGGTGGCTTACAGACTTGCGTTGCCGCTGGGTTTATTAGTTGTACATCTAGTATTTCATGTGTCCATGTTTTGAAAGTATCACGGCGATCCCTCCCACGTGTGAGACTTCAGCACTATCTAATTGGACGGAGATTTGACCTATGAGGAGGAGCCGGTAGCCATTCTAGACCGACAGGTTCGTCAATTGAGATCGAAGAGCTATCAATCGATTCGTGTGTAGTGGAGAGATGAGCTTGTTGAAGCAGCCACCTAGGAGTCCGAGTCCGACATGCAGAGCCGATATCTCCATCTTTTTATCGACTCAGGCACTTTTCTATGTCCGTTCGAGGATGAACAATTGTTTTAGAGGTGGAGAATATGATGACCCGAAAGGTCATCTTTTGTATTCGGATCCGTTTCCACATTCTGAGGTCTTGAAAATCTCCTTTTATCTCTCCTCGAATTACGTGCGCAATCTGGGCGCGATATCAAAAAGCTTTTGTGTGAAAAATTTAAGAAATAATGATTTTTGGCTTAAAAATATGATTTTAGTTGATTTCGGTCAACATTTTGGGTAAACGAACTCGGACCCATGTTCCGACGGTCTCGGGGGGTCCGTAAAAAATATGGGACTTGGGCATATTCCCGGAATCAAATTCAAAGGTCCCTAGCTTTAGAAGTCAATTTTTGAAGAAAAATCGTTTTGCTGGTTTTTAAAGGAAATAAATAAATGAATTAATATTTGAACTCGTTTGTATAAGACTCGTATTTTGGTTTTGGAGCTCGGTACAAGTTTCTTATGATATTTACGTTCTATCTAAATTTGGTGAGAATCGGAGTGGATTTGACGTGATTCGAAACGATTGGTTGTGACAAGAGTAAATTTGAAGTGTTCTTGAGGAAAATCATGAGTTTGAGGTTAAATTCGTAGTCTTGATGTTATTTTGATGATTTGATCGCACGAGCAAGTCCGTATGATGTTTTTAGACTTGCGTGCATGTTTGGTTTGAAGCCCCAATGGCTCGGGTGAGTTTTGGATAGGTCATAGAGTGATTCGAACTTAAGAAAACTCAGTTGTGCATCTGGTATTTTGCACAAGCCTCTGATCTCACAAATGCGAGATCAGGCTTCGCAAATGCGAAGTCTGCCGGCTTGGAAAATGCGACAATATTGTCGCAAATGTGAAGAAGGCCTGGAAAGGAAAACCTCGAAAATGCAAAATATTGGCCGGAATTGCGAAGACCCTCAAAGTCTCAAATGCGACATATGTGTCGCAAATGCGAAGGCAACAATAAATTCAAAGGGTTCGCAATTGCGAACCCCTGATCGCAATTGCGATAACTACAACCTGTTAAGTGAGATTTTAGACGGAATTTTCACCCATTTTTTCAATTCTCTTAAACCCTAAACCTCCTTAGGCGATTTTTCAAAGACCCAAACTTCTCCAAATCATAGGTAAGTGATTTCTAACTCATTTTCTTCACTCTATTTCATCTTTTTACACGATTTTATTTTAAAATATAAGGGTTTTCATGGGTAATTGGGTGTTCTTGGGTAGAATGTAGGAATTTCGAATTTGGGGGATTTGGACCTCAATTTGAGGCCGGATTCCGAAACCAATTGTATATCCGGGTGCGGGGGTGAATGGATAATCGGGTTTTGGTCCGAACCTCGAGTTTTAGCCAAGCGGGCCCGAGGTTGATTTTTGACTTTTTGTGAAAAATGTTGGTAAATCTTTGATTTTGCATTGGAATTGGTTTCTTTAGAGTTTATTGATGTTATTAAGTTAATTAAGGCTAGATAGGAGTGAATTGGTGGCGGAATCGAGAGGTAAAGCGGTGATTGAGCTTTGTAATACCTGTTGGCTTCTTACCCTGTTGGCTTGAGGTAAGTGTTTTGTTTAACCTTGACTTCAGGGACTAGGGATCCCCGACTTGCTGACTATGTTAAATATCATGTGTGTGGCGTATAGGTGTGGTGACGAGCACCTATGCATCACCAAATTACTTGTTTAGCCTGTTTCTTTTCCACGTTTCCCTATATCTTGCTATCCTGCCTTAATTGCTACTTGCTCAAAAAATTTTCCATGTCTAATTGCTTCATGTTAACTGTTGTTCTCTTTATTAAATTATTTAATTGTTTCATGTTAACTATTGATGTTCCTGTTGACGTACTATTGGTTTTGTAGCTTCATTTTATTACCCCGTTGGCTTATATTGATTTATTGGTGCCTTATGGTGCACCTTGGTTGGTCTCGCTAATTAGTTTTCATAGGTGAAGTTTCATAATCGTAGTGATATTCCATTGTGTGGATTGAAGGATAAGAAATATGGGAATTTGAGTTAGATTGTGATACACCTTTTATATATTCATTTGTGATTGGTGTTGACATATATATATATATATATATATATATATACATATATCGGGTTGCACGCCGCAACTAGGAGTAATAAGGGTGGACATGTGGGAGCTGGTTGCGCGCCACAACAAGAGGAATAAGAGTGATATGTGTTTAGGAGTAATAAGGGTGAACAGGTGGGATCGGTTTGCGCACCACAATAAGGAGGAATAAGGGTGAATATTGATATTATTATTGTTCATATGGTGGGATCGGGATGCACGCCGCATTAGTTATTGTTTTTGGCTTTCATTTCTGTTGAAGTCTATTATTGAGATGTTGAAAACTCCCTAAGGATTGGTTATAGCCGAATACTAGTAGAATGACTTGGTTCTGTATTTCATCAATGCAAGTTCCGGTTATTTTTCATTATGTATATCTCTTATGTTTATTATAAACTATTGCAGATTACATACTTATATTGTTATTCCCTGTTGTAACCTCGTCACTACTTTGTCGAGGTCAGGCTCGGCACTTACAAGTACATGGGGTCAGTTGTACTGATGCTAAACTCTGTACTTCCTGTGCAAATTACAGAGCTAGTGCCTGACCAGAGTTCGAGGTTGCTGCCTTCAGTCCATAAGAGACCTAAGGTAGTCATGCAGACATCCGCAACCCCTAGCGTCCCCTTATATCCTATTTTATTTCTGTTTTATCTACTTCCGAGACATATGTAAACTTTTGTTCGGGATGTTATTTGTAGTATTTGTAAACCGTCTATGGGTTGTAACACCAAATCTGGGTGGAATTTATTACTATTTGTTATTAGTTTTAAGATGATCTTTTAAACTATGTTCTTCCGCATTTATTTCCACTGACTTATTGCTGTTAAGTTTTAAATTGTCAAAACAAAAAAATAAAAAGGTGAAATAATATGAAACCTCGGCTTGCCTAGCGAGTACAATGTTAGGCGCCATCACGGTCTCGACGGTGGGAAATTCGTGTCATGACAGAAGCCTTTAGGGATGAAAGCACGCATTGCACTCTTTTTCCCTTGAACCTTTTTTGTCCCAATTGGGGTTTTCAGCAAGGTTGTTAAAGAGGCAACAATAGATCATGCTAACTTAAAATCGGAGGCCGATCACGAATCGGTGTCAAAGACAGCACTAACAGTATAAGAGGTTCCTCTACAATCAACCTTGAATACTGGAGGGCATTTCCCTTGGAGGTCAACTTTGTTGCGAGGAAATTACTTCATAATAGCGGGTTCTTGATAAGTGAGATTTGTTATAAGGTCCAAAACGATCAAAAAAACCATGCCCACATAGGTTGCTCGAGCCCTGGCACAAAACATGTACACACGTGTAATCATTTTTCACAAGAATAAAGAAATGTATTTTTCCTTGCAATTATCTCATTCCTTAGAAAACAATTCTACTTTACAATTTCGTACTTTCTATCTATTATGAAAACGATCTCAAGGGCCGATTATAACCAGAGTTCGGATGATCACTCCCACACTCGAGGACTGTCGTCCGAAAAATAAACTCGAACAGATCAAACTATTGAGCGTTGGGGGCATAAGACCTCTTAGGAAATCCCCAAATTTTAAAGGCCATGGTCATACCCACTTGGGGACTGTTATCTTAGTCAATCCTATATAACTCGAGAAAGCAAGCTCACTAGGCTACGCTCGAACTAAAAGGATACGGCCAATTTAACATGGTTCGAAGACGTCCAACATCTGTAACAAAAATAGGCCTTCGAAAAAGAAAATAAAGTTCTTTGACAACCAGTTCTAAAGGCTACCCTCGACAGAATCTCAAACTTAAGATATTTTTAGGAGAAAACTTCGGTAACATCGAACCCCAATATCGCCTTAACCCAGAAAGGCAATAAAGGCAAGGTTTGTTTGAACCCTCGAACACAACCTTATTGTTTCATGCTAAGGTGTTCCAACCTTTGTGATTACGAATAATAAAGCAAAGGAAAATATTTGAGAGCTGAAAGGGAAAGAAAAGCCTTATATATATACACACACACACACACACAATAGTTTTTAACAAAGGCCAAATCGGCCTAATATAAAATTTACAACGGAAAAACTGCCTCAGAAAAAATGCAAAGGGAAAAACAAAAAAATTATAAAGGCATAAGTAGCCCGGTCTTCACCAGAGGTAGCTTCTCCATCCTTGAGATCTTCATTTAAACTATCTGAGTCTTCCTCGGCAAAGGCTAGCTTTTGATTCCTAGCTTCCTTTGCCTTGGCGTTCTCGAGTGCAACCTGTATATTGAAGCCCTGAGCATGGACACCCTCGAGGGTTCCCTTTGAGCTTGCCACTTTGCATGATCCACCATGCTTTTGACCTGTGCCTGGATGGCCCTAACATCGACCTTATACTGGGTCGTAGTAGCATTAGCTTTAGTGTTGGCCGCGACCACCTCAGATTTGGTCGCCTCGAGATCATTAGCCAAATTAGCTAACTAGGACTGAAGCTCCTCAATATTTTTGCTTGCACTGAGGTTTTCTCTCTTGCAACCCGAAGCTGGGAATCGGCCGACTCCAACTCTACTTGGACGACCTCCTTTTTTGAGGCTAAGATATCTATGTTCTTCTTAAACTCTTCAGCCTCGACTTGAATTGCATCTATTTGTTTCTAAAGATACCCGATCTGTTCGAGCCTCTGTCGGACCTACAAAATAAGATCGTCAGTCGTTATCTCAATTCGTCTTCACTATCGTGAAGCACTCGGAATACTTGTTCGGTCATATCAGCATGTTCATCCTGAGTCGTCACTAAATCTGCCTAAAGCTTCTCACTAAGAAGCTTGTAAGTGTTATTTTTCTCAGTGAGGTCCCGAACCTCAGCCTCGTGCTCCTCCCAGATTCGAAGGAAAGACTCATTATGAAACACCGAAGCCTACGAGCAAGGAAGAAAATATTAGAATTGCTTATGACTCCAAGTTTAAAAGAGATAATGGAATGAACCTCGAAGTTACTCGATTCAGAGCATGTTGGGCCTCGTTCAACAGTAAAGCAGTTGCCACCACGTTCATCACAGCTTAATCTTCCTTGGTCACCAAGCACCTCAGATAGTTGGCAATCCCTACGGGGTAGATATGGCTCGGGCATCCTCCAGTATGGAAAACACTATATTCCACCTATGCTTAGGGTTAACACTTGGGGCCGAGAATTGATCCACCAGTTTTAGGCTCGACGAAGACCCAGTACCGCCCGGGGATGATGTTTTCTTCGGCATCGGTAAGTTACCAAATCCAGTGACATCTCCGAAAGCAGCAAACTCAATCCTATCCAAAAATCCATAGGTATCGACCGTTCCCTGAGTGCCTTGATAAGTAGGAATCTTGACCACTTATTTGCACTCTTTTACTTACCTTTTAGCTTAAAAATGATTAAAGGTACTCCCGAGAACTAATGAAATGTGCTTTCTTACAGGAATATTGAGAAACGAGCCAAAGAAATAAAAATTAACTGAAAAAGGAGTAAAATTGGTCAAGGGACAAAACAAGACAAAAATGACCAAAGTGCGGACCGCACAATACCGTGTGCGGCCGCAAACTCTGAAGAGCCACTAGCAGAATCCATTCACAAAGTTTGGACCGCACAATTATTGTACGGCTGCAGAAGACAAGAATTAAAGAGTTATGTGTTGGGGCCTGAAGATGTGCGGCCGCAGAATGCAAAAGTGCGGCTGCATTCATAAATGTATGGTCTGTAGAAAGTGCCAAGTTCCAATCCAAGATCAAGAGTACGACCGCACTTAGAAATGTGCAGCCCGCACAATTAGAGGAGATGCGATCCGCACAATTAGAGGAGATGCGCCCGCACCTAGATTTATGCAGCTGCAGAAGGCCACCCTGTCAAGTTAGCTTCAAGGTGCGTACCACACACAGAATTGTGCGGCCGCACAACCTCCGTAGGGGCAATTTTGTCCGATAATTTTAGTTAGGTATAATTATATCTTTTTGTCATTTTAGGTCAAGTTTGGTGCACCTGAGAATATATAGTTGTTTCTCTTTACTGTATTGGCTAATTTTGTAATAGTTTAACATTATAACATTAGACTTTCTTCCCTTAATCATCTATTATGAATTTTATCTTAGTTTCTTCTTTAATTTCTTCATTTTCCATGAGTAGCTAAACCCTTAGCTAGGGTTGTAACCCAACCCTAGTATGGGTACTTAATAGGTGATTGATTTATGGCTTATTTATGATTGGGTATATGATAATTAGCCTTGTTCTTTCTTGAATTTGAGAATTGATGGTTGCAAACATTAACTCATGCCTAATTAACTTAGTTTCTACTTGAGAAAGAGAGACTAAGTCTAGGAAAACTTGGCTAACAAGAAATTGGGGTAAACTCAAGAAATTGATAGACCCAATTAAAGGGTCGAGCCTAGAGATAGTAAGACTAGACTTGGAAACTAGAAACATTGTCTCTTAGCTTTTCAATTACAAGGATTTTGACTACTTCTTTGCACTTTTTTACTTTTGTTTTAGCTCAAAATTGCTTAAACGTATTCCCGAAAACTAATGAAATGTTCTTTCTTCAAGAGGTGTTGGAATATGAGTCTAAAAGATGAAAATCAACTCAAGAAGGAGTAGTTTTGGACAAGGACCAAAACAAGGCTAAAAGGGAAAATGCGAACTGTACAATATTGAGTGCGGCCGCAGAACATGAGACAACCTCTGTCAGGTTTCTTACAAAGTGCGGACCGCACAATTGTAGTATGGACGCAGAGTATGAAGTTCAGAGATATGGACTTTTGGGACATGAAGAAGTGCACACCATACCACTATTGTGCGACCACAAAATCAAGAGCGCGACCCCAGTCAGAAATATGCGGTCCACAAAAGTCCCCCATGCCAAAGTCAAGATCAAGAAATGCGGTCCACACAATTGTGTAGTGTAGCCGCAGAATCAAGAGTGTGGCCGCACTCAGAAATATATGGTCCACATAAGCTGAAGAAGTGGGGCCGCAACCCAGATTGTACGGCCGCAGAAGTCCAGCCTGTCAAGCCATGTTTCAAAGTGCGGACTGCACACAGAATTGTGCGGCTGCACAACCTTCGCATGGGCAATTTTATCTGATTACTTTAGCTGGGTATAAATAGATCTCTTTTTCATTTTTAGGTTAATTTTGATGCACCCGAGAACAGATGGTCGTTTTTCTTTACTGTATTGGGTAGCTTTGTGATAATTTAACATTTTAACATTAGATTTTCTTCCCTTAATCATCTATTATGAATTTTATCTTAGTTTCTTATTTAATTTCATCATTTTCCATGAGTAGCCAAATCCTTAGCTAGGGTTGTGTCCCAATCCTAGTATGGATACTTAATGGGTGATTGATTTAGGGCTTATTTATAATTGGGTATATGATAGTTAGCCTAGTTCTTGCTTGAATTTGAGAATTGATGGTCACAAACATTGACTCATGCCTAATTGACTTAGTCTCTACTTGAGAAAGAGAGACTGAGTCTAGGAAAACTTGGCTAACAAAAATTGGGGTGAACTCAAGAAATTGATAGCTCTAATTAAAGGGTTGAATCTAGAGATAGTAAGACACCCGACTTGAGCATCCATCACGTTTTTCGTGAAATACACATTTGGACTTGAGAAAGCCAAATTGGGCAAAATCACTCAAACTACCAAGAGTTATAGAGTGAGTAATTGCGTGTGATTGCTATATTGTATCCTGATCAGCCAAATATGTCCTAAAGCTCTCAATTCGTTAGGTAACCATCTAGAGGAAGTTACAACCCTGGATCTTTTATAACCTGAAAAACAACAATACCAAAAATATTGTCACTTAGCTTTTCAAATACAAGCATTCACATATAAACTAGAAGTAGAAAAAAAGCAACTGAATATGAGGAAGTGCAATCTGGGCATGTCATGCACTAGACTAGGTATATACCTAATCCCACATAAAGCTCTATGTGGAATCGACCCCGACTCGTATAGGGTATTTATAATTGCATCCACTGCTTCACAATCCTAATTAGTTGTGTGAGTTTTTGCAACATCAATTTTTGAGCCGTTGCAGGGGAGCTAAAAATGGATTTAGCTATATATTTGGTTTTGTGTATGATTTGTCTTATTTTCTTTCCGAGTTACTAATATTTTCGTGAAATAATTGTAGGTGATATAATGGCTCTCAATAACAACGATCCTCTTGGAAACGTGCCATTGGGGATGATAGGGATGATACCAAGTTGATGAGGTTCCCCTTGTACTTCAATGAAATAGACGAGGTCACTTGCCTCAAGACAACGTTCCCGCTCCTCCCCCACCTCCTCTAAGAGCAGCGGCACACCAAGTGTTTCCAAATGAAGGATACACAAGTGCCATAGTCCCGCACCGCATTAAGGCAATGTCATGCTTACATTGTTGGAACAACGGGGATTCTTCACCGGGGCTCTGAGTCAAAATGCATACAAGAAATTGAAAGGGTTTGTTGACACTTGCTGGGGGAGTAAACAAACCAACGTCTCTGTGGATGCTTTGTGGTTGAGGCTATTCCCTTTCTCTCTACGGGGAAAGGCCTTGGATTGATTGGAGAGGTTGCCAAATCATTCTATACATACATAGGATGAATTGACCGAGAAATTCATTTCCAAGTCTTTTTGCCCGAACATATGGAAACTCTTAGGAATGAGATTCTAGCTTTCAAACAAGAACCCAATGAGCCTTTGCATGAGATATGGGAAAGGTATCGTACTATGGTGAAAAAGTGCCCTAACAATGACATAACGGGGGCTATGATTCAACAAAACTTTATATAGGGGGATCATTACTACCAATCAATGCGTGATCAACCAAGTTGCAGGTTGAAATTTAATGACAACGCTTATGCGGAAGCTTGTGAGATTCTTGATGAGATGACAGATACTTCATTGGCAAGGAAAAGTAGAGCAAACATTCCTCAAGGTGATCCAAATGTGATTCACTTGCATAAAGAATTACATGGTCATGAGCAAGCAATTACCGAGTTGACCACCACAATTAATCAACTAACCAAAGCTCAACTTCAACAAGTACAAGGTCCCAAGCAAGTAAATGATATGGAAGGAGTTAGTATGATGGTAAAAAAGAGAAGACAAAAGGGTCCTCAAGTGCAAAAGCGGGTTGAAAATTATGAGCAAGATGATAGTGATTTGATCAAGATGGGCAATACAATGAGAAAGAGGAGGAAGTATAATATGTGAACAACTTCCAAGGGCAAAGAAACAACAATCAAGGCCCAAGTCAACAACAATGGCGACCACAAGAAAATTAAGGAAATTGGAATTCAAGCAATCAATGTGGTTGGAACAATAAAAAAAACCAAGGGAATTGGACCAATCAAAGAAATAAAGGAAATTGGAATAGTCAAAATAACTAAGGTAATTGGAGTGGAAATAATCAAGGCTATTGGGGAGGTAACAATCAAGGAGGGTGGAACAACAACAACTGAGGTCGGGTTTTCAAAGGCCCCAGATGTTTCAATAATCGAGCAATCCACCTCCCTATCCTTCCCAAGGTCTGAGTTCTTCCAAAAATGAGATGGGCCGAATAGAGAACATGTTCAGACAAATGATGGAGAAAAATGACGACTCTAATGCTCAACTAACCTCTCACAACACTTCAATCCGCAATTTGGAAGTTCAATTGGGACAAATCTCACAAGCTTTGAACACTCGTCCTAAGGGGGCACTACCAAGTTATACGGTGGTGAACCCAAAGGGTGGGAACAATACGGGACATGCCATGGCCGTGACTACAAGGAGTAGAAAAGGTGGGGATACGACCACCTCAAGTCAAAATAATATTGTGGATGAGGTAAATCAGTAAAAGAAGATGAGATGTCAAGCAATAGAGTGGAAGCACATGATAAATTAATAATTAATATTGATGAAATGTGGAGGAGACTCAAGAAGAAGTGAACCCGTCTAGGGAGCATATTGTTGACATACCGGAACCGATAGTGCCAAAGGCTAAGGAACCAATGCCAAGTCCTCCTCCTCCATATCCTCAAAGGCTTGATAAGAAAAATGGTGAGAACCTATTTAAAAATTCATTGACATGATGAAGATTTTGTCTATTAATATGTCGTTGGTTGAGGCCTTAGAATAAATACCGGAATATGCAAAGTTCATGAAGGATTTGGTGAGCAAGAGGAGGTTGATGAATTTTGAGACTATCAAGATGACACATCAAGTGAGTACTATAGTGCACTCAATGGCTCCAAAATTGGAAGATCTCTGTGCTTTCATAATCCTTTGTACAATTGGAAGTGCCGACTTTGCCAAACCTTTATGTGATCTTGGGGCAAGTATTAACTTGACGCCCTATTTAGTATTCAAAACTTTGGAGATTGGGCAACCAATACCCACATCCATGAGATTGCAAATGGCAGATCATACAATGAAGAGACCATTGGGTATTATTGATGATGTGTTGGTTCGTATTTGCAAGTTCATCCTCTCGGTGTACTTTATGATCCTTTATTGTGAAGTGGACTGTGAGGTTCCTATTATTTTAGGTAGACCTTTCTTTGCTACGAGGAAGTCTCTTGTTGATGTGGAAGCCGTTGAGCTCACTTTTCGGGTGGGTGATAAAAAGGTGATCTTCATGTGTGCAATTCTATGAAGCAACCGAATAGCAATAAAGTTTGTTCATTCATGGATTTAGTGATCGATGTTATAATTGATGATGTTAGTCACACAATGAATGTTGAGGGTAATTTGGAAGCCATTTTGCTTAACATTGATAATTATTAAGAGAACGAAGGCTATGTGGAATTTGCGAATGCATTGCAAGGAATGGGTCATACACTTATGAACCCCTCAAGTTATCCTTGGTTCTTGAAAATTGAAAGACTCCTCCAGCAAAGCCCACAATTGAGGAGCCACCCACTTTGTAGTTAAAACCATTGCCTCCATTTCTCAAGTATTAATTTCTTTGGCCTTTCTTCTACTTTACCGATTATTCTTTCCTCTTATTTTACTAACATGTAGGTAGAGTCCATATTGGAGGTGCTACAAAGGAGGAAGAGAGCAATTGGATGGACATTGGCGGACATCCGGGGCATAAGCCTCGCCTTTTGCATGCACAAGATTTTTTTGGAAGAGGCTGCCAAACCCTCTATTGAACATCAAAGAAGGCTAAATGAAGCAATGTAAGAGAAGGTCAAGAAGGAGATAATCAAGTAGTTGGATGTTGGGGTTGTTTACCACATTTTTGATAGTTCGTGGACTTCTCCAGTGCAATGTGTCCCAAAGAAAAGGGGCATGATTGTGGTTGCCAATGATAAGAACGAGTTGATTCCTACAAGAATGGTGACCGGATGAAGAGTGTGTATGGACTACTGCAACCACAACAAAGTCACAAAGAAAGATAATTTCCTACTTCCCTTCCTTGATTAAATGCTAGATAGGTTGGTCGGTATTGCTTTCTATTGTTTCCTCGCTGGGTGTTCCGGCTACAATCAAATTTTTATTGCTCCAGAGGACCAAGAGAAGACTACTTTCATATGCCCTTATGGTACTTTCTCATTCTCAAGGATGACAATTGGGTTATGCAATACACCGGCAACTTTTCAAAGGTGTATGATGGCAATCTTTATGGATATGGTGGAGGATATTCTTGAGGTCTTCATGAATGATTTTTCCGTGGTTGGAAATTATTTTGATGATTGCTTGAACAATTTGGATAAGGTCTTGTCAATATGTGAGGAAAAGAACTTGGTGTTGAATTGGGAGAAGTGTCACTTCATGGTCAAGGAAGGCATAGTCCTCGGACGCAAAATTTCAAAGCATGGTATTGAGGTCGACAAGGCCAAAATTGAGGTGATCTCCAAACTCCCTCTCCTACCTCCCTGAAGGGAGTGAGGAGCTTCTTGGGTCATGCAGGGTTCTATCGCCGCTTCATCAAGGATTTTTCCAAAGTGGTAAACCCCTTGTGTAAGCTTTTGGAGAAGGATGCTAAATTCCATTTCAATGAGGATTGTATGAAGGAATTTAAATTGCACAAGTTCAAGTTGACTAATACTCCTATTATCACCGCACCAGATTTGAGCATGCCTTTTGAGCTCATATGTGATGCAAGTGATGTGGCAGTTGGTGCAGTTTTGGGGCAATGAATCAACAAAATCTTCCATCCGATCTACTACTCTAGCAAGACCATGAATGATGCCCAAGTTAACTACACAGTGACCAAAAAAGAGCTCTTTGTTATTGTTTTTGCTATGGAGAAGTTCTGCCTGTACTTGATGGGTACAAAGGTGATTGTTCACACTGACCATGCGACTCTTCGATATTTAATAAGTAAGAAATATTCAAAGGCTATTTTAATGTGGTGGGTGCGTCTACTTCAAGAGTTTGATATAGAGATCCAAGACCACAAAGGTTGTGAAAATCAAATGGCAGACCATTTGTCTCGATTGGAGGAGTAGGGGAGGCCACATGATGGCCTAGAGTTCAATGATTCCTTCCCGACGAGCAACTTCTAGCTATTTCAATGACCGGGATGCTATGGTTCACCGACTTAGAAAATTATCTTGTGAGTGGTATTGTACCGAATGAGTTCTCTTCAAAACAAAGGAAGAAGCTCAAACGAGATTGCCTTGACTATTATTGGGATGAACCATATCTTTTACGGATATATACCGATGGTGTGATCTGGCTATGTGTGCCAGAGGAAGAACAAGTGAAAATTCTAGAGGCTTGTCACTCTTCACCGTATGGTGGTCACTATGGTGGTGCTAGAACGACAACAAAAGTGTTGAGTTGTAGATTCTATTGGCCTGCTCTCTACAAGGACGCTGGTGATCTAGTCAAGCATTGTGATGAATGTCAAAGGGCCAATGGGATTCTAAGAAGAATGAGATGCCTCTCACCACCATATTAGAAATTGATATCTTTGATGTGTGGGGCATTAATTTCATGGGACCGTTCGTGAGATCTTGTGGGAACACTTGGTAGCCGTGGACTTTGTGTCAAAATGGGTTGAAGCCATGGCTTTACCCAACAACGAAGCTCAAAGTGTGGTGGGATTTTTGAAGAAGAACATCTTTACAAGGTTCAGTACTCCTAGGGCCATTATTAGTGATGGAGGATTGCATTTTTTCAACAAGGTTTTTGATACCTTACAAAATATGGTGTCACTCACAAAGTATCGACCCCCGACCATCCTCAAGCAAGTGGACAAGTTGAAGTCTTCTACTGGGAGATCAAGAGTACTTTCCCAAAGACTGTGAATGCCAACCAGACGGATTGATCAAGAAAACTTGATGATTTTCTTTGGGCTTACAGGACGTCCTAAGAAACACCGATTCAGATGTATCCATATCAATTGGTATTTGGGAAAGCTAGTCACCTACCGGTGGAACTTGACCATAAGGTTATGTGGGCATTGAAGAAGCTTAATCTTAAGTGGAAAGTCACTGACAGCTTAATGGCGGCACAATTGAATGATCTAGATGAATTCCGGTATCATGCCTGCACAAGCTCGAACCTATACAAGTACAAGATAAAGTACCTCCATGACAAGTACATCCATAACAAAGAGTTTAAAGAAGGTGATCTTGTGCTATTGTTCAATTCCCGGTTACGGATGTTTCCGGGCTAGTTGAAGTCTAAATGGAGTTGCCCATTTGAAGTGGTAAATGTAACCCCCTTTGGTGCTTTGGATCTGTAAAATGAGAATGATGAGGTTTTTAGAGTCAATGGGCACCTGGTAAAACACTATCTTGGCAAGGTTGATAATGGCTATATCCTGGCGGTTCTTCATTTCAAATGATTGGTAATCTGTGTCGTGCCGCGATGTTAATTTAGGCGCTTCTTGGGAGGAAAACCATATGTCTTGTTCTTTTTCTTTTTCTTATTCACTAGATAGACTTTATTTTATGCTAACTAGTTTTGACGTGTATGCAGGAATGGGTGTGCATTGCAGGGTCTGTGAGAAAAAATTGTCTAAGTATCACAAAAGTGCAGACCACACAATAATTGTCCGAACCCACAATCACTCTATGAGTGCACAATTATGTGTGCGGTCGCACAACTGGATGACCAAAATTACAAGCTCTCTGAGTTGGTCTGTCAAAATTTCCAAGCCAATCTGCGGGCACACACAATATTTTGCGGTCCGTACAAATCCTGCGACCGCACTCACTTTTGTGCGGACCACAGAGTTCAATCAAGGGTCCAACTAAAGAGTGCGGACCACACTCAAAATTGTGCGGCCGCACTCCACTTAAATATTGAACGACTTGGTCAACCTATAAATAAGACCTCAATGCACTATTCACAACTTTACACACTCTGAGTTCTTGAGGCCTAAGCAAGCACAGTGCACATCCATTTTTTTCACGTTTTACACTCATTTCATCAATCTAGATCATTCCTTGCATCTTTTATCATTGGTATGTTCATTACATCTTTAAATTTTTCAATTTCTCTTAGTTTTGTTCTTTTTGTGTTAGGGTTATTTTTAAGCCTAAAATGTTAATTGTTAGTCATTTGTTCTTAGAATCAAGTGGGTACTCTCATGTATACTAATTAGGGCCTAGGTAGATCATTAATCATGTTTAATTGCAAATACCATATCTCAATTGTGTGAAAATTGCAAACCACATAATTAGTGTTGCGTAACTTCAAATTGTACGGCCGCACACACTTTTGTGCGGTCCACATACCTTAAAGTTAGGGAAACAAGTGTACATGAAAGGTGCAGACCACACTTAAAATTGTGCGGTCCACAGCAAATTGTGTGGTCCACATAAAAATGTGTGCGACCGAACTATTGGAAGTTCAGAGATCCAGTAGTCTGAACCTGGGGTTGTGCGGCCGCAAAAAAAATTGGGCAGTCCTCTCTTTTGGATGTGCGGTCCGTCCAAGGCAGTCTGCGGCCGCACTGCATGTTCTGAGTCTATTTTCCTGCAACTTTCATGCACGCATCTGTGTACACAATTGACATTAAACTCTAACTAATTACTTTTTCTATGTATTGTAAACAGTGGTTAGATCACGTGCAAGAGGAAATAAACAAGAAGGCCACTGCCAAGAGAGTCCCAGAATCTTCAGACACCAGTGGATATGCCTCGTCTAGGTAAGCTTCAGAGAGAAACTCTGTGCAAGCACAGCCTGAGCCCAATCACAGCAAGTCCAAGGGAGATACCAACTCCGTGATGAATCCTCTACCCCAGCAAGCTCTTCTGAGGGTTCAGATGCTAGTAGCTAGGGTTCAGAGCCTTCCTATACAAACACTCCTCCTGCACCAATTGATCGAGATGATGATGATGATAATGTCCCCGACGATGGTAAAGGAGGTGACACTCAAGTGGGCAGCCTTGAGAGGTCAAAGGAGAAGGAAATATGGGAGGATCGGTTTGTGAGTTTGACAGCCTTCACACGGTTCAAAGAGTGGTGGCCCCAGAGATTGCTCACACTTGAGCGATAGTTCTTAATGAAGGATTTGAGTATACACAATCCAAATGTCCTTAGATAGTTCTGGGAGCGAAAGGGGTGGAAGTGGTTCAATTAAATTGCCATCGATGCAAATGAGCACTTGGTTAAAGAATTTTATACCAATGCGGTGCACATAAAGATGGGTACCAAGACAACAAAAGTGAGGAATCTGAAAGTCAAATTTGAAACTTGCTCTTTGAACACCTATGTGGACTTTGAATAAGTAGAGGCAGTCCAGTATTTGAAAAAACGTGCTATAGGTGATGCAGCTCGCCCGTGGCTAGTTGAGATTTTGGCTGATCGAGGACCACCACCCTCGTGGACCACAACAGAGATTCCTATCTTATCGTTCCCCCTAAATTTTAAAGCTAAAGGGTAGCAAACCGTTGTGCGCATTGATTTGTGCTTGAATGAGAACAATCTCATTCTTCTCCGAGCAGTTCTGGTGTCTTCTATTATGGCTGGGTACCCAATCAATATGGGTGCCATAATATCTGCCAGCATCACACTTGTTGTCCAAAAAGGTGAAAGATCCTACCCTTATCCCAACACCCTCATAGAGTATTTCAATGATGCAAAGGTGGAGCCGAGGCCATATGATACAAAAGTAAAGGCCATGAAGCCCTTCTCATGGTACCACCTGCAGGGTGCTGACAATCCGAAATTCAAGGGTAAGGAAATTGCCTCCGTTGGCCAGTCTGAAGAGCCAACAATAGTGGTTACAGACTCAGCTTATGAGCCTTCGACAGTGCCCATGCCTTCCACAGCAGCCGAACCTTCACCGGGACAGCTGACATGCTACCACCTTCTTTTTCTAGATCAGCAACTTCATTGTTAGTGCCAGCCTCATCCACTTATCCACAGACTGCTTTGTAACTCTCCCAGACATTGACACATCTCAACAATTGGGTGCAGATAGATACTTCAAAGCTTTCTAACATATCCAGTGCTATTGCAGCAGAGTCTTCTGCCCCAGCAGCACGACAGGTACCTCCGTCAGTAGAGGAAATATTGAAGAAGATTCTGGAAAACTAGAAGACTATCATGGATACAGTGCTGGCACACGAAAGCTATTAAGGATTTGGGCAAACAGGTTAAGAAGATGCGCAAAATCTCAGGCATCAAAGCAATTAGTGGAACGATTGAGCAAACACATGACTAAACTTGCATCAGTTGGAGATATCCCTCTTGACCTTCTTATGGAGCAGTACCCGAGGCATCAGAGACAGCAACTGGCCAGTTTGAGGAGCCGGACCTTACTGCTCACTCTGCTGAGGATATCATCCAGATGCTCAGCAACCCTATTGTCCCTCAGCCAGGTGATGATGAGATACAGTTGAAGAGACCAATGGTGCTGAGGATGCCATGCACACTGAGACCGCATAGGGAGTTCTCTTAACTCTCTACCCTTCTGTATTCTTATTTTTGTAAAGCATTGAGAGCAATGCTCTTGATAGAAATATGTGGAGGTCGAGTATTAGGGTGGTAGGATTGGGAGTTGTCGAGAGTTCTCTCTTTGTACTGGGTAGTCTGAGAGTGTTTCATGTAGGTTTGTTAGCGGTTTATATTGTGTTCACATTGTTTTTTTGCTTAGTTTTGTGTTATTTTCCTTTCACGTATGCGTTGTTATTTTCTTTCTAGCATCTCTTATTTTTACATGCCTTTTGTCTTATTTCTTTTATGATATTATTTTCTCTCCTGTTGAGCTGAAAGTCTCCCAAAAATAGTCTCTCTACCCTGTAAAGGTAGGGGTAAAGTCTGCGTACACTCTACTCTCCTAGACCCCACTAGTGGGATTTTACTGGGTATGTTATTATTGTTGTTGTTGTTTGGTGGTCTATTTTGGATGATTCATTATTAAATTGACTTTTGGTCTGTAATAAATCTAATACTATTTTCTTTTATCTTTATTTTCTATATGGTTATGTATATATTCCTCCCTTTCACTTGATGTATATATTCATTTTTCCTTGGTTTGTATATTCATTTGTCTTACTTTCCGTAGTTTATTTCATAGCTTTTTTAGTTTGTTTTTCTTATTAGTACAAATTTTTATTTACTTTAGTAGCTTCTTTTTGATTTGTTAGCTTCTTTTTACGTTTGAGTGAATAATAAGCCTTTGATTTTCTTTATGCCACGGTTGTTTTTGAATGTGAGTTTTGTGTGAACCGGGTGGCTCTTCCCAGCGATGGATGGAATGACAAACTTCTTAAGGGAGTAAGTCTTTTTTTTTTCTTTTATGTTTAGGTAAAAACATTAGTAATGAATAAAAGGGTCTCAAGCATGCTTCACTTGGTACCAACACATGTACCTACGACCATATGGTTAAAAATAAGTTGTTGGCAGAAAATAGCTCTAGTTGTGACCTTTTGATTATTGTGTTGAATTAAGCAGTCATCGAGTGGTTCAGTCGAGCCATTTGTGATTCTCAATCTTAACGATCCCTCGAATTCATTCTCTTTAGAAATCCTACAGTATGAGAGGTGAGATATTTAGTTGCAAGTCCAAGTACCCATGCTAATAGTTTAGAACTTGCCCCGAATATTTTTCTAGGCGAAATTCAAAGTATAGCTTGGCTTGAGAAATGATTGTAGACTCTCCTTGATCAATTTGAAATCTTCCATAGCTTACCAATGTAATATCCCGAGTCAACCCATTTGAGCCTAAGCCCTTTTTCATTCAATAACTACGTTACAAGCATTTATCCGTTTTATAACGACCCTCTCTTGACACCCGATCTTTCCTTAACATTATTGAGTAACAACTAGCTAAAACATAAGATACGAGGGAGAGACGAGGAGTTTGAAAGTGATATAAAGGTACAAAGAAGAATAAAGAAATGAAGAAAAGGGATTAGGTCCGAAGTTCTTATTCGGAAAAATCGGCTGATAAGTAGGTATTTTGACTACTTATTTGCACTCTTTTACTTTTGTTTTAGCTCAAAATTACTTAAAGGTATTCTCAAAAACTAATGAAATGTAATTCTCAAAAACTAATGAAATGTACTTTCTTGCAGGAGTGTTGGAATATGAGCCTAAGAGATGAAAATAAACTCAAGAAGGAGTAATTTGGACAAGGACCAAAATAAAGCTAAAAGGGAAAAATGCAGACTGCACAATATTGAGTGCGGCCGCAGAACATGTAACCTCTGTCAGTTTTCCTTTAAAAAGTGCGGACCGCACAATTATAGTGTGGCTGTAGAGTATGAAGTTCAAAGATGGACTTTTGGGCCGTGAAGAAGTGCGGACCGCGCCACTATTGTGCGGCTGCAGAATCAAGAGCGCGGCTGCACTCAGAAGTGTGCGGTCCGCAAAAGTCCCCCATGCCAAAGCCCAAGATCAATAAATACGGTCTGCACCATTATTGTGCAGCCGAAGAATCAAGAGTGCGATAACACTCAGAAATATGCGATCCATAAAAGTTGAAGAAGTGCGGCCGCAACCTAGAATTATGCGGCAACAGAAGTCCAACCTGTCAAGCCAAGTTTCAAAGTGCGGATCGCACACAGAATTGTGCGACCGCATAACCTCTGCAGGGGCAATTTTTTCTTATAATTTTAGGGTATAAATAGATCTCTTTGTCATTTTTTGGTTAACTTTGGTGCGCCAAAGAATAGACAGTCGTTTTCCATTACTGTATCGGGTAGATTTGTAATAATTTAAATTTTAACATTAGATTTTCTTCCTTGAATCATCTATTATGAATTTTATCTTAGTTTCTTCTTTAATTTCTTTATTTTCCATGAGTAGCCAAATTTTTATCGAGGGTTGTGATCCAACCCTAGTATGGATACTTAATACATGATTGATTTAGGGCTTATTTATGATTGGATATATGATATTTAACTTATTTCTTGCTTAAATTTGAGAATTAATGGTTGCAAATATTGACTCATGCCTAATTGACTTCGTCTCCACTTGAGAAAGAGAGACTAAGTCTAGGAAACTTGGCCAACAAGAAATTAGGGTGAACTCAATAAATTGATAGCCCCAATTAAGTGGTTGAATTTAGAGATAGTAAGACCCGACTTGAGCATCTATCACTTGTTTTATGAAATACCAATTTGGACTTGAGAAAGAAAAATTGGGCAAAGTCACTCAAACTACCGAGCGATATTGAGTGAGTAATCGCGTGTGATTGCTATATTGTATCCCGATCAACCAAACATACCCTAAAGCTCTCAATACGTTAGGTAACCATCTAGGTGGAAGTTACAACACTAGATCTTTTATTACCTGAAAAAATACAATACTAAAAACATTGTCTCTTAGCTTTTCAATTAAAAGCATTAGTATACAAACTAGAAGTAGAAAAGAAACAACTGAATATGCGGAAGGGCAATCTTGGGCACATCATACACTAGACTAGGTATATACCTAATCCCACATAAACCTCTCTGTGGAATCGACCCCGACTCATGTTGGGTATTTATAATTGCATCGACCGCCTCACAATCCCAATTAGCGGTGTGAGTTTGCGTGACACCATCGGCTCATCCAACCTCGGTCGCAAGATTCGTTTATGCTTGAGAACGGGGCCTTAACAGCCCGGCGAACAAGATTGATCAATCCTCCTCGATAAAGTCAGGGACTGTAAAGGCGCATAAGGTGATCTAGGGTGAAAGGACATCCCTCGAATTTTATCACAAAGAATTGGAGGAGGATCACTATTCTCTAGAAGGAAGGATGGATTTGACCGAGGGTCACACCATAGCATTTGTGGAAGGCGACGATGATCGGGTCTAAGAGACCCAACGTGAAAGGGTAAGTGTAAACACTTAGGAAAGCCTCCATATGGGTAATGATCGACTTCTCGGGTGAAGGCACCACGACATGTTTATCGACCTAGTGGAACTCCTCTTTAACTATGTCAAGAAGATCTTCCGTTATCGTACATATGTACCTCGACATCGGTTCACATTGACTAGGTACCAAGGAGTTTTTGTCAATCCTAAAATCTGCGACATTAGGGCACCCTCCCAGAATGAAATCCAAAAGGGGATGTTCCGTCGTAGCTCCGTCGCTGGCGGGCCGTGAAGAAGAGGCGATCTCCTTTTGCGGTACGATTTTAGAAGTTTTTGCCATTGCAAAGTAAAAGAGAAGGGAATTAGGATGATATGCGATTTAAGAGATTTGGAGCGAGAATTGCAGAACAAAGAGATTTTTGAAGAGAATCAACAATGAGGGAAGTTTTATGCGTAAAGTGTGAGGGGAAAAAGGTGGCGATACTTATAGCTTGCTGGTGGAGGTTCAGAACTGGTGGTGGCTGACCAATAACTAACAGGCATTTACTGTCTTGGTAGCCGAACTGACGGGACATTTCAGTATCCACCTGTCACTGACGTCATAGGCGGGATTGTCGCTTACGTCATGACATATCGAGATGGGATTGGAAAAGTTCATATCATTTCTCGTCGACTTCTATCTAAGAAACAAGGGGACTATCTGTATACAGTCAAAATCGGGCTTGCCCCTTTTTATGACTAATCGAGACTGGAAGGCAGTAGGCTGAGATTCAGCCTCGTATTATATCGAACCATTATGCAAAGTTAGATTTCAAAGCTCGTAGCAACGAGATCGATTAAGACCAAAATCAACCAAGATCGAGACCGAACAAGATAGAGATTGAAGGAAGCTTACCGAGTCGAATAACAAAAAGGAGAAATATCCACAATCGGGCGAGGATCACTGCGTGAATCCTGATATGTATCATGAAGAGGCCGATTAATTAGCCAATCATGAGATTTCTTACCACATATAGAATTATATTTAGAGTAGGACTCCACTACTATATAAAGGAGAGTCTGGTCATTGTAGCGATCATCATATTCACGCAATACAAAGTAATATACTGTCATTCTCTATTTATCATTGCCTTGTTATTCTATTCTCAAGTCAGCTGATATATATTTAGTTCAAGGGTCACCGATCTCGAGGGCCAAGGCTGTACAATTTTGTGGTTTGTATTTATTCTTTAATTGTCTATTTCAATTCTGATTTATTCTTCTCAATTTGTACCAAGTTATATTACGTGTCCTTAAAACCGCGTATAAATTTAATTTTTATTCGATTTTAGGGTAAACAAAACTGATAAGAGATAATTTGAAAAGGATTATCTATACAATGGAAAGATATTGATTAAATATTTAAAATAATCAAAATAGTGAAAGTGTTAAAGAAAATAATCCTAAAAGCTTATTGCACTAATGGACACACTTATATCACATAATAGCATATTCTTTTAAGAATATATCTTTATGAAACATATTAAAAAATATGAAATCGTTGTAAATCAAGGACCAATTGCACTCAATTTTATAAAAGCATACTCTTTCTTTTATATATTATTTACTCAGTTATTCTCACTGTTTACTCTTTCCTTTTTACTTTTCTTTTTTCTCCTCTTCCAAATCTATTACACAAGCACTCAAAAATCAACTGTATAAAATATTAGTTCCCCTATTCACAAAAATTACAGCATTTTAGCATTATATATTCAGCATATTATGTAATGATAAAATTATTTCTTTCTTAGTGCAAGAAAAGAAAATACAAAATAATCTCAAATTGATTTACATTACTTACTTTTTACATTATTTTATACTTGCTAATATTTTAGTTTACACGTTCTTATAAAAATGAAATTACAACATTGTGTGGGTTCAAATAGAGAAGGAAATTTTTCTTTTTAACTGTTGCGAAGGCACATAACCAATATACATAAAGGAAAAGACAATACTCCTAGTTGAGGTATTTCTTCTTCTTTCCCTAAAATTTATCTAGCAATATTTATTCTTTTTTTCTTTTACCATCAACGTTATTATTTCGCTAATATTTTTGTTGTATCTTGATTTCTATGGAACTCAATAACACCAAAAAAGAATAAATCAGCAATCCAGAGAATAAGGGAACAAAATTTTATGAATTTGGGGTTATTTTTAAAGATTATAAGCATAAAACTGCAAATAAAGAGTTTCAAAAACTATCGTGATTATTATTTTCCTCTTCGAGTAATAGAAAAATTAGTAGCGCTCTCTATATCACATCGAAAATACCCCAAACAATTAGAAAGCAAGAAAAAGTATATGTACATTGTCATGTATATGTAAGCTAATTTGTTTTTCTCCCGTTGATAAAGCAAGAAAACTTCAACAAAACACCGCTGCAACTTTACAATTGAATCAATCACTAAGCTTCTTGAAGTACAAGTGTAATATAAGATTTTCTCTCCGACAGTTCCATATTCCCAAGTTTTGTGCCATTGCAATAACAATGGCCTAAAGTTAAATATATCCACATAATTTGTGGAAACGGTATGTATCCCATATATCAAAATTGATTTTTTGTATTTCACTGATCAGGAGCTGCCCCAAAATATTTAATTATATTATTTTATACCTTTTCAGGGAAGGCCAAGGCCTATGGACAGGGAAGATCATCCACTACTAGAAATTCGGGAAAAATCGTCCCAAAAAACTGACCAAAATGCGACCATTAACATGTCGTCGGCATTTTGAAGGTCGAAAGGGTATTTTAGGAAAAGATATTTTTGAATTTAATTGACCGACCAAAGTTGGTCGATGATTTCCGACAAAGGTCGATCGATATTTTAATTATGTAATTAAAAAATACACCATCTGGGAATCGAACCGGGATCTATACTGTAGTAGGATACTATTCTACTATTAGACCATTGATGCATTTTGTTTAAGACTGTCTTTTATTTTATTTATACTCTTTAATTATTTTTCGCACGAAAATAACTGACCAATGTCAGTCGGTTTTACTAAAATAAAATTACCGATTGAATTCGGTCATTTTTTTTTACAAATGACCGGCCGAATTAACTGACCAATTTTGTTAGATTTTTAATATTAATTTTTATTTATTCTAAATAAAAAATCGACCAAAGTTGGTCGGTTTCTTGAAAAACAACTTTTGCGGGACTCAAAAATAGTTTTTCGCATTTTTGCGCCAAAGAAACCCGATCGACTTTCGTAAAAAAAAAAAAAATATTTTGAAAAACTGACTGACTTTGGTCGGTCGACCTTGATCGATTTTTGTCGAATTTTTAGTAGTGATCTGTCGACATGACAGATGACATATCATATGAAGACGGTAGCACGGTTCTTTCAGAACTTTGCGCTACCATGATAATTATTTTTCTATTTGTCTATGTTTCATAATGTTAAAGAATAGGTAACATATTTTTTTTTCTCATTAGGCGATCTTAAATATAACAAGGGTTACGAGACTTATTCTGCGAAACATGGAAAGAAAGTGTACTTTTAATTGTGTCTTTACGTTAGCCACATTTGTTATATATAGTGTTTACATATGTCTAGAGTTTTATGTAAAGATGTGTAGACGACATACAGATTGTAAAAAGTTTTAAAGGAATTATAGAGAGAGCCTCCTATTTTTCTCTAGAAGTACAAAAATTCAAAACTCAGCCTTACAGAGATGTTTTGGCTACATGGAAGGAAGTTATAAGGAAAATTGAAGTAAAAAGATGTTAAACATGTATTTACAATATATCACATTTGATATTGTGATAAAAATAATATTTACTAATACGAATATTTAAGTAGTTTAATTCAAAATTCTAAACTATTTTTAGTGTTAAATAATAGATAATTTTTTTTTATACCAAAATGGTGTATTTCTTTATTTTTTCCTACAAACTTTAATCTTGTCTTAAATAAAGTAATCTCGTAAATTCTACTATTAAAATTTTTCAGATATTAAAATTTTAAGGGCCTAAATCAAGGCTTTACTAGCCTCCCGTGACATTCTCAAGAAAATTTTATTGAGTCTCAATTAATGTATGACAATAATGACAAAGAAGATTAAAGGTAGTGAATGTGTCATTCAGATATCAAATGTGAATGAAGCTGGTTGAACATCATGTTCGCGAATTCAACGAAATTGGTAGCTTAAGACCAAAATATATTAAAAGAAACTTAAATTTCTTTCATAAAATTCATATAATAATGAGACAACTATATGACTTTGATATAATGGTAAAAGCGTAATGCATGATGTGTAGGTTATGCGCACGTCATGGTATTGAACTATCATCTATATAAAATATGGTGTTAAGTAAAAATAGTAAAGGGTAAGCCCATTATTCATCCAATTTTTGTACTCTGTGACACTTGAGGGAATTTCTTAGTTAAAAAAAAATAAAAAAGAACTTGCTTTCTTTTGTATGGATCAATTAAGTGTAACAAAAATCAATAGCCAATTTAGTAATCTGAGTTGATAGTAGAAAGTAAATTCGTGAGAAATATAAAAGAAAACTATACATATAGGAAAAAAAATTGATGAGAAGGTAAATATATAATCTAATTTAATTATAGAAAAATTTATCGTTCTTTCACTCAATCCTACCTTTACCAAAATTATTAAAATTGGAAAACCTCTATATATGTCATGACCCAGAACCAACCCGGTCGTGAAGGTGCCTATCATGGAACTAGGCAAGCCGACACACTCCCAAACAATTGAAAATTTCATTATAAGTTAGATAATAGCTATTTTCAAACTGAAATTTTAGTAAAGAGATTAGTTGAAAAACCAAAATACAAAATAAAAGCCCGACATCGGGTGTCACTAAGTCATAGAAACTACTACAACTCTTCTGAAATATAGCAAGACTATATAGTCTGAGAATACCAAAATACACTAAAGGGAAGATAAAAAAGGAGAAAGGCAGGTCTGCGATCGCCAGGCAGCTACCTCGCTATCTCCGATAGAAGCCAGCAACTGAAGTAATCAACAGCCGCTTCGATGGCCTGAGATACCTGGATCTGCACACAAGGTGAATGGGGTAATGTGAGTACACCAACTCAATAATAACAAGTTCAAACTTTGGACTGATGGGTAGTGACGGACTAAACCTCAACAGGTAAACAAAATTAAATTGTGCAGTAATATTCATCTCAAGTAGTAAAGTAAATACAAACCTGAACAGTGTGGAGTATAAAGCTAAGAAAATTCTACATGGCAATGCACATAATGCATGAAAATATATCATGTACCTCCACTCTCAACTGCCCAACCACTCAGTAATGTATATGGCCATCCGACCTAAAGAAGATCCATCCCGGAATATGTACACCATACTGATAAATGTCACTCGGTACCGAGGAAGGCCAATTCCAGCCATATGGAGAATATCCATCTCCAGGTATAAATACTTCGGACAAGATCCATGTCCAGGAAAGATCCATCCCTCAAAATATCAACTGCGCTCACTGGGGGTGTGTTACAGACTCCGGAGGAGCTCCTACAGCCCAAGCGCTATCATAATCATCAACATAACCGTTGTGGCGTGCAACCCAATCCCATAACTGTCACTCATAATTAGGCTATCAGTCTCACTCAGTCATCATTCTCCTGTCTCATACACACGGGCTCACAATGCCATGAAACTAGCCTGAAACAATGATATGATGTACAAAAATAATAATAACTGAGACCAAGACATGATATCATATGCATGAATAAGAATGAGTATAGTACATCATTGAAGCTAATAAGATGATAACAAGAAACGATCACTCAGGTCTTAATAGTATCGGCAAGAAGCCCTAACATGATAATTAGCATAATTTATAACTTATTTACTTAATCATATAATAGAAACACGGATATCAGTAAGAAAGAGTCAGCATGCAGTGCCATGGAATGAACCAAGACATAATTCTCATGGTGCACGCCCAAACGCCCGTCACTTGGCATTTTCATCACCTTAGTACTAATTACATAACACATAGTTCGGGATTTCGAACTCTTAGAACCAAGTTTGGAAGTGTTACTTATTTCAAATCAAGCCAAATCCTACTCTTCGACGCCCTTGCCTCTAGATTCAGCCTCCAAACGTCCCCGAATCTAACCAAAAGCAATACAATGCAGTCAATATAGGCCAAGGATCCAATCCACACGAAAAATTATCAATTTAGACCAAAATCCTGAAATTCACCCAAACCCAGGCTCCCGGCCCATGTCTCAGAATTCGACAAATATCACAAAACTACAAAGCCCTTTCACTTACGAGTCTATCTATACCAAGTTTATCAAAATCCGACATCAAATGGTCCCTCAAATCTCCAAATCAAACTCTCCAATTCCCAAGCCCTAACCCCTCATTTTCACCCCTAGCCTTCACTAATTACATGGTTAATCAACGAAAAATCATCACATATATGAGTATTAGGGCTCAAGACACTTGAACTAAAATTCAAAAAGTCCACCTTTTATACATTCTGCCCAGAACTTCCGCGTCTGTGGTCCTCATGTCGCTTCTACAATGCTGCAGCTGTGAAAAATCTATCGCAAGTGCGGTTTTAACTTATGTCCTCAAAATCCGCTTCTGCGGCCTGCTCCTCGCACCTGCAGTCTCGCAGGTGCACTCCACTAATCCCACCTAGAGTTCCAGCCCTTCTCAGCCTTGGCCGCATCTGCATCCCTTTCTCCGCTTCGGGGGGTTCGCGCCTGTGGTCCCTACTCCGCAGGTGCGGTTATGACAGTGAGTTCAATTTTCATCATTCCTCAATTTCTAAATTTGTTCCGTCAACCACCCAAAATCAAACGGAGGCCCTCGAGACCTCTATCAAACATACCAACAAGTCATATATCAATATACGAACTTAGTCGAACCTTCGGAACACTAAAAATAATATTAGAACAGCAAATTACCCTCGTATTCAAGCCTAAGAACTTCTAAAGTTCCGATTTTTGAAAATGATGTCGAAACCTATCAAATCACCTCCGAATGACCTGAAATTTTGCACACACGTAAGAAATGACACTACGGACCTACTTCAACTTCCAAAATTCTATTTCGACCCCGATATCAAAATTTTCACTCCCGACCAAAATCGCCAAATTTTCAGCTTTCACCAATTCAAGCCTAATTCTACCACGGACCTCCAGATCACATCCGGGATATGCTCCTAAGTCCAAAATCACCTAACGAAGCTAATGGAACTATCAGAATTCACATTCAAGATTGTTTACACATAAGTCAACATTCGGTCAGCTTTTCAAACTTAAGCCTTCCCAAAAGAGACTAAATATCTCAAATCCTCTCCGAATCCATTCCAGACCCAAACCAACTGATTCAACATATCATAGTATAGCTGCAGAACATAAAAAGAAGCAAAAATGGGGAAACAGGTCTATAACTCTCGAAACGACCGGCTGGGTCGTAACATTCCCCCTCTTAAACAAATATTCGTCCTTGAACGGGTCTAGAACCATACATGAAGCCTCAAATAGGTATGAATATCTGCTCCGCATCTCTCGCTCGGTCTCCCAAGTAACCTCCTCTACGGGCTGACCTCTCCATTGCACTTTCACTGAGCTTTATCCTTTGATCTCAACTTTCGAACTTGCAGTACCAAAATAGCCATTGGCTCCACATCATAAGTCAAATCACCATCTAACTTAACCGTGCTGAAATCCAAGACATGCGACGGATCATCAATATACTTCTAGAGCATAGAAACATGAAACACTGGATGCACCCCCGACAAGCTAGGTGGCAAAGAAAGCTCATAAGCCACCTCTCCAATCCTCCGAAGCACCTCAAAAGGCCTATTGAACTGAGGGCTCAACTTGCCTTTCTTCCCAAATCTCATAACACCCTTTATGGGTGAAGAACCTTCTCTCCGAACATATAAGATACACCACGAACCTTTCTGTCAGTGTAACTCTATTGCCTTGACTGCATTGTACGATGCCGCTCCTAAATCACTTTCACCTCCAATGTATTCTGAACCAAGTCTGTACCTGTAACGACCCGACCCGTCGTTACGGGAGTTAATGACCCATTTTTCCCATTTTATGCTTCTATATGTTTCATTATATGTGTTTGAATAATTTGAAGTAATTCGGATAGAGTTCGGTTAGAAATGAGACAATAAGTCTCTTTATGAGAAGGTTAGTTTGGAAAAGTCAACCGAATGTTGACTTATGAGTTAGAAGGCTCGGAATGGATTTCCGATGATTCGACTAGTTTCGGGGGATGATTTGTGACTTAGGAGCGCAATCAGAATTGAATTTGGAGGTCCGGTGTAGAATTAGGCTTGAATTGGCTAAGGTTGGATTTTGGCGAATTCCGGTTGATAGGTGAGATTTTGATCCGAGGGTCGGAATGGAATTCCGAGAGTTGCAGTAGCTTCGTTAGGTGATTTTGGATATGTCTGCAAATTTTCAGGTCATTCGGACGTTGTTTGGTCGGGTTTTTGATTGAATGCGCATTTCGGAAGTTTTAGTTTAACTTAGGCTTGAATCCGTGGTAATTCGATGATTTTGGTGTTTATGATAGTGTTTTTATGTTACGAGCAAGTTTGAATGAAGTAATAGAACATATCTGTGCATTTGGTTGAGGTCCCGAGGGCCTCGGGATGATTTCGGATGGTTAAACGGGGATTTTTGAAGTTTGCAACAGGTCTGTAATTTGAAGCTCCTGGTATTTTCGCATCTGCGGAAAAAGGACCGCAGGAGCGGTTCCACAGATGCGGCTGATTGATTGCAAAAGCGGTCCTGAAGAGGGGCTGGCATATTCCGCAAAAGCGAAAAAATAAACGCAGGAGCGGAAGTTGGAAAACCGCAGAAGCGGATGTTTGGTCGCAAAAGCGATTTTTGGGAGGGTTAATAATAATCACAAAAGCGGTCAAAAGACCGCAGAAGCAGTCCCGCATAAGCGGTGGTTGGACCGCAGAAGCAAAAAATGCTGAGGGTTTAATGAACAGTGTTATCGAAATTTCAGAAGTTAGAAAAACATTTTGGGACTTCGGGAAGAGGCGATTTTGGGCGATTTGGAGAGATTTCGAAGGTGATTCCATCAGGTATGAATTTGTAGCCTTGAATAGTGTTGTTATGGTATAAAAAAAAGGATCAAACACTGAAAATTCAAGGAATTAAAGGGTAAAAATGGAGGTTAGGGCTTGAAGCCTAAAAGAGTCTAAATTGACGATTTGAGGGGTCAAATGGACTCCGATTATTGTGTATTTTATATGTTCGGACTCGTGGTGAGACGAGGATTCCGAAGATGTAAATTTCATAATTTTTCGAGAAGTGGACTCGGGGCTCGGGTTTTACCAACTTCGTGAATTTTTAATACTTTTCGAGTATTTTTTATTGGGTTATATTTCTTTAACCCATATTTATGTATTCGTTGTGATTTTGACTAGATTCGACGAGCGAGGAGGTCGATACGAAAGGAAAAGGCATTGCGGACCATTCTACGACCGTTTAGAGGTGAGTAGTTGGTGTATATGATGGCCTGAGGGTTTGAAACACCGGCTTATCACATTGTGACGCTATTGTAGGGCGTGACTCGCACCCCATGGCAGGTGCGGGATTGGTTATGACTGGGGATTGTGACTTGGTCCATCCCGAACAAGAATGTTTCTATATTGGCGACTGATACGCACCCTGTATTGAATATATCTGGGCTTATTGCCGTGTTTGGGGCCTTGTGCCGATCTGTAGCATCCTTAGAGGATGAATATCATTGTGATAGCATGCTTTGTATAATCATTGATCTCAGTCCTGTGTTTAATCACTGCTATGAAATGCTAAGTCACTTTTCCGGAAGTTAAATATCTAAAGTATATTCTTCTTAATAAATTGGAAATTGGGAAATTAATTGAATCTGTTACGTGACTCATATGCATATTGTGGACTGAGTATGGATCGGGCTGCACGCCGCAGCGAATGTTATGATTATATTGCGCTTGGGCTGAAGGAGCCCCTCCGGAGTCTGTACACACCCCCAGTGAGCGTCGTTGACGTTAAATGAATCGGGCTGTATGCCACAGCGTGT
>MU783874.1:28152-40876 GCA_026770625.1 Nicotiana glauca | reverse complement strand
TCTTCTATAAATATTGGATTATTATTCTAAAACTATTATATTCTCCTTAAATTGTCGGTTTTGAAATTTATTGTTGATTTGGGAGCGACTGTTGGTCAAGCTTGCCTAGCTTTAGGGTTGGGCGACATCACGACCGGGTTTGGGTCGTGACAGTACCCAAAAGCCTAGCCTCGTCTGGATCAAACCAACCTACTGAGATCTACATTGCCTCCCATATAAAGCATCATATGGAGCCATCTGAATACTCGACTAATAACTGTTATTGTAAGCGAACTCCAGGAGTGGTAGACACTGATCCCATGAACCCCTAAAATCAATGACATAAGCACATAATATGTCCTCTAATATCTGAATAGTACACTCGGACTGTTCATCTGCTGGGGGTGGAATGTTGTGCTCAACTCAACCTGAGTACCCAACTCTAGCTGCACGGCCCTCCAAAACTATGATGTAAACTGAGTACCTCTATCTGAAATGATGAAAACTGGGATACCATGCAGGCGAATAATCTCTCGTATATAAATCTTAGCCAACCGCTCTGAAGAATAAGAAGTACATACAAGAATGAAGTGCGTTGACTTGGCCAACTGATCCAAATCACCCAAATATCATCGGACTTCCTCAAAGCCCGTGGGAGTATGAAATCCGTGGTAATCTGCTCCCACATCCACTCTGGAATCTCTATCTGCTGAGGCAAGCCATCTGGCTTCTATTGCTCATATTTCACCTATTGACAATTGAGGCACCAAGCTACAAACCCGGCTATATCTTTCTTCACCCTCCTCCACTAATAGTACTGCGTCGATCTTGATACATCTTCGCGACACCTGGATGGATGGAATACCGCAAACTGTGGGCCTCCTCTAGAATCAACTCTTGAAGACCATCTACATTGGGCACACATATCCGGCCCTGCATGCTCAATACCCCGTCATCACCAATAGTCATATCTGTGGCATCTCCATGCTGAACTCTGTCTTAAGGACAAGCAAATAAGGATCATCATACCGGCGCTCTTTAATACGATCAAACGAGGAAAATTGAGAAATCACACAAGCTAGGATCCGACTGGGCTCCAAAATATCCAACCTCACACACTGATTAGCCAAGGCCTGAATATCAACTGCAAGAGGTCTCTCACCAACAAGAAGGAACGTAAGACTACCCATACTCACTACCTTTCTACTCAACGCATCGGCCACTACATTGGCCTTTCTCGTATGGTACAAAATAGTAATATCATAGTCCTTTAGCAGCTCCAACCATCTCCGCTGCCTTAAATTGAGATCCATCTATTTGAACAAGTGTTGGAGGCTACGATTATCAGTAAACACCTCACAAGACATACCATGCCGATAATGCCTCCAAATCTTCAACGCACGAACAATGGTGGCCAACTCTAAATTATGACCAACGTAGTTCTTCTCATGGGGCTTCAACTGCCGAGAAGTATAAGCAATCACTCTACCCTCCTGCATCAATACACACCCAATGCCGACCAGAGAAGCATCACAATATATTGTATAAGAACCTAAAACTGATGGCAGAACTAACACTGGAGTTGTGGTCAAGGCGATCTTGAGCTTTTCAAAGCTCGTCTCACACTCATCCGACCACCTGAAAGTAGGGGTGTTCAAACCGAACCGGAAAACCGCACCAAATCGAAAAACCAAACCAAACCGATTAAAAAACTCGACTAGGTTTGGTTTGACTTTGTTTGGTATTGAGTAAAAAAGCCCGAACCAAACCGACATATAAATATATAAATTTTATTTATATTTTTAAGACTTTGTAGTA
Source organism: Nicotiana glauca (assembly GCA_026770625.1). Taxonomy (NCBI): domain Eukaryota; kingdom Viridiplantae; phylum Streptophyta; class Magnoliopsida; order Solanales; family Solanaceae; genus Nicotiana; species Nicotiana glauca. The sequence continues at coordinate 39,079 of MU783874.1, read as the reverse complement.
ATTTTTCTTTAGAAAATATAGAAATATTTGGGATCCTCTCATGTATTAACCTTGAAAGCATAAATTAACGAAAAATTATTGTTAGACAACTAAGAAAATAACTATCATGTGTTACTAAAAAATTTCTCCCATTAGAATATTTTTATAGATCATATGTTGTCAATTTTTTCCATATTTACTAAACATATATTCACTTATCAAAGCTTTATCTATAATTTTAATAATGTAAGATTGAAATAATATTCATGTAACAAAAAAACCAGAAAATCCAAAAAACCTGACAAAACCGAACCAATCCGAACCGATATAATTGGTTTGGTTTGGTTTTGATAAAAACCGAACCAACCCGGTCCATGTACACCCCTATCTGAAAGGAGAACCCTTTTGGGTAAATTTGGTCAAGGGTGATGCAATAGATGAAAATCCCTGAATGAACCGACGATAATAACCCGCCAAACCAAGAAAGCTACGAACCTTTGTGGTTAAGGATGATTTGGGCCAACTCTGAACCACCTCTATCTTCTTCGGATTAACCTGAATACCCTCACTGGATACCACATTCCCCAAGAACTGAACTGAGCCAAAACTCACACTTGGAGAAATTTGCATAAAATTTCTCCTCCCTCAACCGTTGCAATACAATGTTCAAATGCTCCGCGTGCTCCTCCTAGCTACGAGAGTACACCAAGATATCATCAATGTATACAATAACAAACGAGTCGAGATAAGGCTGAAACACACTGTTCATCAAATGCATGAATGCTGCTGGGGTATTGATCAACCCAAATGACATCAAAAGGAACTCATAATGACCATATCGGGTCCTGAAAGCTATCTTAAGAATGTTCAAGTCCTTAATCTTCAACAGGTGATACCCTGACCAGAGATCAATCTTGGAGAACAACCTCGCACCCTGAAGCTGGTCAAATAAATTGTCAATACGAGGCAAAGGATACTTGTTCTTGACTGTGACTTTGTTCAACTGCCTATAATCAATGCACATCCTCATAGTGCCATCCTTCTTCTTTATAAATAGAACAGGCGCACCCCAAGGCGACACACTATGCCGAATATACCCCTTATCAAGGAGTTCCTGAAGTTGCTCCTTTAATTACTTTAACTCTGCCGGTGCCATATAATACGGTAGAATAGAAATGGACTGAGTGTGAGGCACCAAATCTAGACCGAAGTTAATATCCCTGTCCAACGACATACCCGGCAGGTTTGCAGGAAATACATCTGGGAAATCTCTCACCATCGGAACCGAATCAATACTAGGAGTCTCTGCACTGACATCCCTCACAAAGGCCAAATAAGAAAGACAACCCTTTCCAACCATCTACTGGGCCTTCACGTATGAAATCACCATGCTGGGAAGATAATCCCACGAACCTCGCCACTCAATCTGTGGCATCCCATGCATAACCAACATCACCATCTTAGTGTGAAAGTCTAGAATAGCATGACACGAAGACAACCAATCCATGCCCAATATCACATCAAAATCAACCACACTAAGCAGCAAAAGGTCTACTCGGGTCACTAAACCCCCAATAGTCACCATACAAGACCGATATACGCAGTCCACCCAATAGTATCGGCCACAGGAGTGGATACATGAATATATGAGACAAGAGACTCGCGGGGTATATCCAAATAACGAGCAAAATACGACAACACATATGAAAAAATGGATCCAGGATCAAATAATACAGAGTCATCCCTGTGGCAAACTGAGATAATACATGTGATCACAGCATCTTAAGCAATAGCATTCGGTCTGGCAGAGAGTGCATAACTACGGGCCTGATCACCATCAAATCGGTCTCCCCTCTAGGGTGACCCTTAATTGACTAACTCCACCCCGAGACGGCTAGGCAAGTGGGGAAGTAATTGGTGCTGAAGCCGAAGGCTGACTCCTCTGCTAAGGTGAACCTCCCATAAGACGGGGATAAAATCTCTTGATATGACCCAAACCTCCACACTCAAAGCAACCTCTCCCGGCAAATGGTGGCGGGGACTGAAGGGAGCCCCGGGCACAGGGATACTCACTAGAATAACCAGGCATAGATGAGCCCTGAAATGATAGTGCATGAGTCGAACTCTGAGCTGGAAGGGAGTTGAGAGATGAGTGGACCTGATATGAACTGTGAGAACTATGGCCAGATGATCTACTACGGTGACCTGGATGAGCTGACTGAGCATGTCTAAATGGGCGGCCTCTACATGCTGGAACTGACCTCTAGAAAGAACATTACCAAAACTACCACATCCCCGAGGCCTCTTGGCCTTCCTCTCAACTTGCTCCTAGCGGCAAACTGACTCTATCTCCCGAGCAACGTCAACCACCTCCTTAAAAGAAGCACCAGACACCCTCTCTCTGGTTATAAGAATCTGTAGCTGTATGCAAGGCTATCCACGAACCTCCTAATCCTCTCCTTGTCTGTAGGAACCAATCGAACAGCATGATGTGCTAACTCAAAAAATCTCATCTCATACTGCATCACAGTCATATCATCCTGATGCAACTGCTCGAACTGTCTGTGTAGCTCTTCTCTGCGGGACTCCGGCATATACTTCTCTAGAAAGAGAATGGAGAACTACTGCCAGGTAATGGGTGCTGCATCAATAGTCCTACATCTCTCATAAGCCTCCAACCAAGTAAAGGCAGCTGTAGAGAATTGAAAGGTAGTGAACGAGATCCCACTGGTCTCCAGAATACCCGCTGTACAGAGAATCCTCTAACATTTATCCACGAAATCCTCTCCATTCTACGCTGCTCATCATCACACATGACTGGAACCACATAATCCTGAGCAGGTGCAACTAGCTGGGATGATGGTGCCCCCGGTGTCTAAAGCCCCTGAACAACCTGCTCAGGCGTAGCGGTGACGGGAGTCTGAGTGCCTCCCCCGGCCTGGGAAGTAGCTGCTGTTGCAGAAACGGTGACCGCTTCAGCAAGACTGGTGCACACCGTCAAAAGATAAGCTAAGGTCTCCTAAAGACCTAAAAAAACAATAGGCACAGCCTGTGCCTGAGCTGGTCCCGCTGGAGCATCCATAACTTGGACCTGATCATGAACTAGGGCGGCTGGTGGATCAATAGGTGCTTCCCTGGCTGTTGTGAGGGCTACAACCCTGCCCCTACTACGACCTCGACCATAACCTCTTCCTCTAGCGCCCTAACTAGTGGTTGGTGGCCGTCTGTCCTGACCAGTATCACGTGTCCTCACCATCTGTAAGAGAATAGAATAACAGAAGTTTAGTTACTAGAATCAACAGATTCGCACGATAAGAATTTAAGAATGTGAAGTTTTCTTAAAGGTTCTGCAGCCTCTCGAAGATAAGTACAGACGCCTCTGTACCGATCCGTAAGACTCCATTAAACCTACTCAAGACCGTAAGACCTATGTAACCAAGGCTTTGATACCAACTTGTCACGACTCAAAACCAACCCAGTCGTGATGGTGCTAATCATGGAACAAGGAAAGCCGACACACTCCCAAAAAATTGAATATTTCATTATAAGTTAGATAATATCCCTTTTCAAACTGAAATTTTCATAAAGAGATTAGTTCAAAAACCAAAATGCGGAAATAAAAGCCTCACATCGAGTGTTACTAAGTCACGAGCAAATACTACAGCTGTTCTGAAATATAGCAAGACCACATAGTCTGAGAATACCAAAATACACTAAAGGGAAGATGAATAAGGAGAAAGGCAGGTTTGCGATCGCCAGACAGCTACCTCACTATCTCCGATGAAAGTCAGCAACTAGAGTAATCAACAGCCGCTACCGTATCCTGAGATACCTGGATCTGCACACAAGGTGCATGGGGTAATGTGAGTACACCAACTCAGTAATTAACAAGTCCAAACTATCGACTGATAGGTAGTGACAGACTAAACCTCAATAGGTAAACAAAATTAAATTATGCAGTAAAGTAGGCATGATTTCAGTTCAAGTATTCAGCTCAAGCAGTAAAGTAAAAAAAAATCTGAATAGTATGGAGTATAAAGCTCAGCAGATCCCTACCTGCCAATGCACAGAATGCATGAAAATGTACCATGTGCCTCCATTCTCAACTGCCCAACCACTCGGTACTGTATATGGCCATTCGGCCTAGGGAAGATCCATACCGGAATATATGCACAATACTGACAACGGTCACTCAATATCGAGGAAGGCCATTCCATCCCTATGGAGAATATCCATCTCCAGGTATAAATACTTCGGACAAGATCCATGTCCAGGGAAGATCTATCCCTCAAAATATCAATTGCGCTCACTGGGGTTGTGTTATAGACTCCATAGGGGCTAATACAGTCCAAGCTCTATAATAATCATCAACATAACCACTGCGGTGTGCAACCCGATCCCATATCTGTCACTCATAATTAGGCTATCGGCCTCACTCAGTCATTACTCTCCAGTCTCACACACACAGGCTCATAATGCCATGAAACTAGCTCGAAACAATGATATGATGTGTCAAAATAATAACAATTGAGACTGAGACATGATATGATATGCATGAATAAGAATGAGTATAGAATATCAATGAAACTAATGAGATGACAGCAAGAAACGACCACTCGGGTCTCAAAAGTATCGGCGTGAAGTCTTAACATGATAATTAGTATAATTTACAGCTCATTTACTTAATCACATAGTAGAAAAATGGATATCAGCAAGAAAGAGTCACTAAGCAGTGTCATGGAAATAACTAGGGCACAATTCTCACGGTGCACGCCCAAACGCCTGTCACTTGGCATTTGCGTCATCTTAATACTAATCACATAACACATAGTTCAGGGTTTCGAACCTTCAGAACCAAGCTTGGAAGCGTTACTTACATCAAACCAAGCCAAATCCTACTCCACGATGCCATTGCCGCTGGAATAGGCCCCAAACGTCTTGAATCTAACCAAAAGCAATACAATGCAGTAAATATAGGCCAAGGAACCAATCCACATGAAAAACTATCAATTTAGACCAAAATCCCGAAATTCAACCCCCCTCCCGAGATCACGTCTCGAAATCCGAAAAAATCACAAGACTAGAAATCCCTTTCACTCATGAGTCTATCCATACCAAGTTCATCAAAATCCGACATCAAATGGTTCCTCAAATCCCCAAATCAAACTCTCCAATTTCAAGCCCTAACTCCTCATTTCACCCCTAACCTTCACTAATTACATGCTTAATCAACATGAAATCATCATATATTCGAGTATTAGGGCTCAAGCCACTTACCTTGCTTATAAACCCTTGAATTCATCCTTAAAATTGCTCTCAAAAGCTCCAAAGCCGACTAAAAATGGTGGAAGATGAACTAAAATTCGTGAAGTCCACCCTTTATACATTCTACCTAGAACTTCCACTTTTGCGGTCCTCATGTCGCTTCTGCGACGCGGCACCTGCGAAAAATCCATCACAAGTGCGATTTTCACTTAAGTCCACAGAATCCGCTTCTGTGGCCCGCTAAGACCACAAGTGCGCTCCACTAATCGCACCAACGATTCCGGCCATCCTCAGCCTTGGCCGCATCTGCGACCCTTTCTCCGCTTCTATGGGTTCGCAGCAGTCCCCACTCCGTAGGTGCGGTTATGACAACTATGTTCAATCTTTAACATTCCTTAATTTCCAACCTTGTTCTATCAACCATCCGAAATAAACCCGAGGCCCTAGTTACCTCAATCAAATATACCAACAAGTCATATATCAACATAGGAACTTAGTCAAGCCTTCAGAACACTCAAAACAACAAATAAACACCAAATTACCCTCGGATTCAAGCCTAAGAACTTTTAAACTTCCAATTTCCGCAAATGATGCCGAAACCTATCAAATCATCTCTGAATGACCTCAAATTTTGCGCACACACCATAAATGACACTACAGACTACTCCAACTTTTGGAATTCTATTCCGACCCCAAGATCAAATTTTTCACTGCTGACCAAAATCGCCAAATTTTTAACTTTCGCCGATTCAAGCCTAATTCTATCACGGACCTCCAAATCACATTTCGGACGCGCTCCTAAGTTCAAAATCACCTAACGGAGCTAACAGAAACATTAGAATTTGCATCCGACCCAAAAGAGACTAAGTATCTTAAATCCTCTCCGAATTCACTCCAGACCTGAACCAACTGATGCAACATATCATAGTATAGCTGAAGAACACAAAAAGAAGCAGAAATGGAGAAACGAGGCTATAACTCTCGAACCGACCAGTCAGGTCGTTACTCTCTCTCTCTCTCTCTCTCTCTCTCTCTATATATATATATATATATATATATATATATATATATATAGAGTTGGTTGGGTGAGTATCAAGATATTTTTATCCTGTTAGACCAAGGTTCTAAAATCACCTTATTTTGAGACGTGCTTTTCAAAAAAAGTACTTTTGGTGAAAAATAATTTGTGTTTGGCTATTTAGTTTAAAAGTACTTTTGAGTAGCAATTGAACACATTTTTAAAAAGTGATTATAAGTGTATTTTTCTATTTTTGGAGAGAAACTACCTTTTTTAGCTTCTGCTTCTTCTCAAAAATATTTTTTTTTCTTCCAAAAGTTTGACCAAACACCTTAATTTTAGAAAAAAATACTTTTGCCTCGAAAGAACTTGGTCAAATAGGCTTAAAAAAAATATAAATATTAAGAAAAAAACAAAGATTAGAAAACTAAACAAATATGAAAATTCCAAGCGAAAAAGGGCGATCTAACACTAATTTGAAACGTAAAGTTTAACCGAAAAAAAATCTCCTTGAAATAAATAGAGGGGGTGAAGAGGTTAGGATAGTTTCAATAGCATTGGACAACCATAGAATGCGTAGTCTAATTTGAACAAATAATGCAAATCAAACGAGGAACCCTAACTAGACAGAATTGAGAGAAGAGAGAAATTGAGCTGAGCTCTATATTTTAGAATAATGAAGAAGGGAAAAGTGAGTTGTTACATTTCCTGCTAATCACATATATACACATCATATTTCTAACTAACTAATCAAGTCCCACGTGTACACATATATATGCTATTTAACAAATTACAATAATAATATTCTACTCCTATAAACTAACACTAATATCTCATGTAATGCCCTTTTCATCATAATGTAAAATTTATTTGATCCAAAATTTGCATTAACCCCAAGAAATATTCTCCTACTGTCCTAAAGTTTGCAATTTGTGTTTTTTGATTGTTTCCTATTTTTTGCTTGGAGTGTTTTTTTTGCGTAGTTTATAAGATGAACTTGAATAGAGAAACATGGTCAGTAAGGATTCATATAGTCGAGGTGTAACTGTTGTTGTTGTTGTTGTTGTAGGGTATGTTGCATAGTTAAGATACATTCTGGAATGTTTGGTTTGGTTAGAAAGATGGAATTGACATTTTATAGTTTTCCTAATCCAAATTTCCAACAAAGAAAATTAAAAGGAAATCATCGGTTCTTGGTGGGTTTTGTGTGTTTTTCTTGTTTGGCTTATAGGGTCTTTGATGGAAGATAATACAAGTTGTAAGGTACTTCCTTTTTCACACTTGTACTTTTAAGGTTTGCTCATATTTATGTTTCTTGATTATGCACTTTTTGTTCTTGGAGGGTCTGTTGCAAAGTTGAAATATTGGGTTTTGGTTAGAAGAGATATGGAATTGACATTTTAATACTTTTCCGAATTCTTGTTTATGACTTGTTCATGTTTAGTTAGAGTACTTTAGAACTGAGTTTGATTAGAAGAAGAATAAAGTTAATATTTTTAAAGTTATGACGTTAACATGTTTATTTATTTAATTTATTTAGTATTGCCTTGTTTGGATCTCTTTTGGTTGAGCAGATATTAAGGTGTTCAATGCTAGTTTTGTGAAACTTAAGTTGTTCTTCAAATCTTAGATTCTTTTTCTGTTTCTTTCTTTTCCCCTTCTAATGAAATGGTTGATAATTGGCGGTTTAAGTATCTAGAGATTTTCTTTTGGTGTGAAGTACATGACCTGTGCAATTCAGAGTTTTGATGTTTTCGCTATTTATTTTATTTGTATGATTGCAAACATCTGTTGAGGAAATGAGTATATTTAAAGCAACACAGTTAGGTATTTGAAACTTGAGTTTTTATTTTAAGGATTTCCTGTGGTAGAATCATCAGATTAATTGGAATTGAACTATCTCTTTTGTTTGCTCTCATTTAGGTGGTTTGATATCTAATCTGTGTGAAGATGGCCATTTCACTTGAGGACCTCCTTGCAAAGGAAGGATTTAATATGAGGATGTCAAAAACAGTGCCTAGAGCTTCATCCGAAAACAAAGGCAAGAAGTGGACCTATTTATCCACTTCAAGAACCTCATAATTGTCATGATCTGGCACCTACTCGTGAAAGTTAGGTAAGCCAACTACTATAATTTTAACACATTAGTAATCAACCCAAATAGATATAAACAGTAACTAAAACTGTACAGATTTAAAGCACGAAAGAGTTATTACAAAATCAATACTCCAGTACAAGTGTACCCAAGAATCTGGTGTTACAATTTAACGAACATCTACGAATGTTTACAAACACAGGTCTAGAAAGAAAAGTACAATTGTTCTGGAAATGAAGACAGTATATCAAAACATAAAGAAGGGGACTCCAAAGTCTGCGAACGTCGACGATCTACCTCAGGTCTCCTATGGACTGAAGGCAGCAACCCACAATCTACTCACGAGGTCCAGCACCAAAATCTACACAGAAAGTGCAGAGTGCAGTATCAGTACAACCGACCCCATGTACTGGTAAGTGTCGAGCCTAACCTCGGCGAACTAGTGACGAGGCTAGGACACAACAACCATATAAACCTATGTAGTTAAATCATATACAACGGATAATAAAAACAAGAAATAAAAGATAAAGAGGGGAAAGGAAGCATGCTACGAGGAATATCCAATACTTAATAGAAAATTCAGTAGAGAAGCATAAAGAACACCATAATGATATCAACATGAACAAGGAAAACAGTAATACGTGCACGACATCACCCTTCGTGCTTTTACTCTCGTCCTCACCATAAGAATCAATAGAATCGGCACGACATTACCCTTCTTGCTTTAACTCTCATAATCATGGCATGTCATTACCCTTTGTGCATTAACTCTCACAATATTGGCAGGACATCACCCTTCGTGCTTTTACTCTCATAATCATGGCACGATATCACCCTTCGTGCATTAACACTCACAATATCGGTACGACATCACCCTTCGTGCTTTAACACTCACTCACAATATTATGCACGGCATCACACTCCGTGCTTTACACTCTTCCTCACTGTCACGACCCGGATTTCCCACCATCGGGGTCGTGATGGCACCTACTCGTGGTAGCTAGAAGCCAGCTTATTTCCTTTTCATCCTTAAACAATTATCTTAACAGTCTATAGCATCAATATAAAACATTAATTCTAATGAGAACAATAGCGGAAGTCTGTCTGATAAATACGAATCAAAAATACGGAACAGTTAAATATATCCTCTACCCAAGATTTGGTGTCACATTACTCACGAACTTCTAAGAATAAACTAAATACAAAGGTCTCAAAGAAATATAACAGCTACCTGTCTCGAAACAATGAGGCAACAATCAAATAAGAAAAGCATAAAGAAGAGACGTCGGGCCTGCGGACGCCTGCAAGGCTACCTCAGTCTCGTGATAATGAAATCCTGCTCCCGTACTACTGCTGCTGCTGCTCCTCAAAACCTAGACCTGTGCAAAAAAGCATAGAAGTGTAGCATCAGCACAACCGACCCCATGTGCTGGTAAGTGTCTAGCCTAACCCCGGCAAAGTAGTGACAAGGCTAGACTGGACACCACATAAACCTGTGCAATTATAAATATACAGTGGAACATCGAATACAAGGTAATTAACAACATGGGAGGGGAAATATGCTAAAGGGGAGATACAATATCAATAGTAATCCCAAGTAACAAACTAGCACAGCTTAGGCTCACAATGAACAAGGAATCAATGCTCAATACAGACACATGGCATCAATAATTGTTGCAGTGTGCAACCCGCACCACAAATATCACTGTTGCGGCGTGCAACCCGCTTCACAAATATCACTGTTGCGGCATGTAACCCGACCTATACCATTTATCAGGTATCACTGTTGCGGCACGCAACCCGATCCTCAATATTATTATTGCGGCGTGCAACCCACTCCTCAATATCATTAACAGTCTGACTCCTCAAACAACAGTCACAATTAAGGGATATAACAATAAGCAAACATTTGACAAAAATCCCGGCAAGGGAATAATCAACAAGCTTTCTCTTTTTCTTACTTCTCTTATCTTATAATTCACTCTACCATTTTGAGCCAACGCTCCAAAGAATCAAGTTATTTCGTATACTTTCAATATTCATATCACAACTCGAGCCAATGCTCCTAGGAATCAAATAATCCTATCACCGTTCCCATGTTATTCACAACATATAGAAATTCTCCAATAGATATGAAGTTCACAACCAATTCATGATAATCGCATTATAAGGACTCACAGTCGTGCTAGATACCAATGTATAGATATTCGTCACCATGCCTATACATCGTACTCGATCACATAATAATTAGCAACAAGACTCAACTCCTATTCCCTCAAACTAGGGTTAAACCAAACACTTACCTCAAGCTTTGAAATCCACTTAATCTTCAACTATTATTTTACCTCACGGTTCCACCTCCAATTCGCTCGAATCTAATCACAAATTGTTCAATTACTTTAATAAACACTATATGAATCGATTTGAATGCCAAAAAAATAATTTTCCCAAGTTTTTCCCAAAAATTCCAAAAATACCCCTGGGCCCACATGGTCAAAACCCAAGGTTCGAACCAAAACCCGGTTACCCATTCCCCCACGAACTCAAATATGTAATTTGTTTTGAAATCG
>MU783874.1:13986-27124 GCA_026770625.1 Nicotiana glauca | reverse complement strand
ATCATTTACATAGAATCAAGCCTCAAAACTCATGATTTTTCTTCTAAACTTTATAAACTTTCAAACTTGGAACTTATAGTCCGAAACACGTCAAACGACGTCTGATTTTGACCAAATTTCACAGAAAGCGCTTAAACAATATATAAAAGTTGTACCGGGCATCGGAACAAAAATATGAGCCCGATACCATAGTCCTTTAATCAATTTTCATTTCCATTTTCCTTAATAATTTCAGAAAAACAATTTCACGAAAAAATTCATATCTCGGGCTCTAGACCTCCGAATTTGACTCCAGGCACATGCCCGAGTCCCATATTTTTCTACGGACCTTCCGAGACCGTCCAATCTTGGGTCCGAATCCGTTTACCAAAATTATTGACCAAAGTCAACTATAATCATATTAATATCAAAATTCTTTAAATTTTCACAAAATTCACATATTTTAACATAAAAGCTTTCCGGCTACGCGCCCGGACTGCGCACGCAAATCGAGGCAAGTAAAAATGAGATTTTCAAGGCATCGAAAGCACGGAACGAATGAGGAAACAGGTGATAACCCTTTGGTTTGTCACACTCACTCAATCAATAAAAACAATACGTCCCGGCAAGGGATTCAACAATATAAACAATAACCTCCAAGCAAAGGAATCAACAATATGAACAATAACATACCGGCAAGAGAATCAACTATAACCAATTTCGTCCAACAGTTACTTCACAAAACAATTCTCAACTTGAGCCAATACTCAACAATGGTCAATTACCAAGGAATTATCATGTATCATGTTCAACATTTATAATCAGCAACCTAAGCATGAACAATACACAATAGAATCACAGTAATCATGGTATAAGACTCACGGGCATGCTTGACACCAACGTATAGATACTCGTCACCATTACTATACGTCTTACTTAACACTAACACGTAGCAATTAAGACCACAACTCCTATTCCCTCAAGCTAAGGTTAGACCAAACACTTACCTCAATTCCTTGAACAAATCAAGCCTCAATTACCATTTTACCTCTTGGTTCCACTTCAAATCCGCTTGTATCTAGTCATAATTTACTTAATAACATCAATAAATGCAAAATAAACCAATTCTAATGAATGAAAATAGATTTCCCAATATTTTCCCCAAAAAGTCAAAAATCGCCCCCGGGCCTGCTTGGTCAAAACTCGAAGTTCAAAACTGAAACCCGATCATCCATTCACCTGCGAACACAAATATGCAATAAGTTTTGAAATCCGATCTCAAATTGAGGTTCAAATTCCCAAAATTCTGAAATCCTAACTTCTACCCCAAAACACCCAATTTCCCATGAAAAACCCTAGATTTTGAAGTGAAATCATGTAAAAAGATGAATTAAGTTGAAAAAGATGAGTTAGAAATCGCTTACTTATGATTTGGAGAAGTTTGAGCCTTTGAAAAATTGCCTAAGGATGTTTAGGGTTTGTGAAAGTTGTAAAATGATGAAGAATCCTGTCAAAATCCCACTTAACAGGTCACAGATGTCGCAATTGTGACTCTCGCAAATGCGAAACAGTATTGCATTTGCGAACCTATTGCATTGTCTGCTCCCCTCGCAATTGTGATAACTGACCCTCCCAGATGACTTCGCAGTTGCGAAGGTGGGGATCGCAAATGCGATCAAGTGCTGGCGTGACTTCTTCGAAATTCCGATGAAGTCCTCACAATTTCTAGGCCTGTTAGGCTTGTAATTGAGATGCCTGACCTCGCAATTGCGAGATCAGAGCCTACAATAAAAACACCAGCTACAACAGAATTCTTCTAAGTCCAAATTTACTCCGTGGCCTAAACTCACCCGAGCCCTCGGGGCTCCAAACCAAACATACACGCAAGCCTAAAAATATCATACAGACTTGCTCGTGCGATCAAATCATCAAAATAACATCAACAACTACAAATGTAACCTCAAATTCTAACATTCTTCAAGAATATTGAAATTTCTATTTTCTCAACTGACGGTCCGATTTATACTAAATCAACTTTGATTCTTACGAAATTTCACAGGTTCGACTAAATATTATTTTAAACTTGTACCGGGCTCCGAAACTAAAATACGAGCACGATACCATCAAGAACACATACCATTTCATTTCCAAAAGTCTTTATATTTTCCAGCAAAGAATTTTCTTTAAAAATTTATTCCTCGGGCTAGAGACCTCGGAATTCGATTCTGGGCATACGCCAAAGTCCCATATTTTACTACGAATCCTACGGGACCATCGGAAAATGGGTCCGGATCCATTTACCCAAAATGTTAATCGAATTTAACTTAATTCTATTTTAAAGGAAAAACTTAGCATTTTTCTCAAATTTTTACATAAGAGTTTTCCGGATACACACCGGACTGCGCATGCAAATCGAGGTGAAATTAAAGGAGGTTTTTAAGGCCTCGGAACACAGATTTGACTTCTAAAACAAGAGATGATCTTTTGGGTCATCACATTCTCCACCTCTAAAATAATCATTCATCCTCGAACAGACATAGAAAAGTACCTGAGTCAGGGAAAAGATGGGAATATCGGCTCCGCATATCAGACTCGGACTCCCAGATCGCTGCCTCAACAGGCTAACCTCTCCACTGCAGACGAACTGAAGGAAAATCCTTCTATCTTAACTAACAAACCTGCTGGTCTAGAATAGTTACCGGCTCTTCCTAATAGGTCAAGTCCTTGTCCAACTGGACAGTTCTAAAGTCTGACATGTGGGATGGATTGTCGTGATACTTTCGAAGCATGGACACATGAAACACTGGATACCCAGCTGATAAACTTGGTGGCAACACAAGTCTGTAAGCTGCCTCTCCCATTTGATCAAGAATCTCAAAAGGACAGATGAACCTAGGGCTTAGCTTTCCCTTTTTTTCAAATCTCATCACGCCCTTCATTGGCGAAACCTGAAGCAATACTCGCTCTCTGACCATGAATGACACATCACGAAATTTACGGTCAACATAACTCTTTTGCCTAGACTGAGCTGTACGAAGCCTATTATAATGATCTTAACCTTGTCCAAGGAATTTTGTACCAAATCCATACCCAATAACCGAGCCTCTCCCGACTCAAACCACCCAACTAGAGATCGACACTGTCTACCATATAATGCCTCAAAGGGAGCCATCTGGATGCTCGACTGATAGGTGTTGCTATAGGCAAACTCTGCTAATGGCAAGAACTGATCCTACGAACCTCCAAAGTCAATAACACATGCGCGGAACATATCCTCCAAAATCTTAATAGTATGCTTGAACTGTCCGTTAGTCTGAGGATGATGTCCTCAACTTGACCCGAGTACCCAACTCACGCTGAACTGCCCTCCAGAAATGTGAGGTAAATTGCGTACATCAGCCAGAAATAATAGACACGGGCACACCATGAAGACGAATAATCTCCTTGATATAGATCTCAGCTAACCGCTCTGAAGAATAGGAGACTGCCACCCAAATGAAATGCGTTGACTTGGTCAGCCTATCAACAATAATCCATATCGCGTCGAACTTCCTCTAAGTCTATGGGAGTTCAACGATGAAGTCCATAGTGATATGCTCCCACTTCCACTCAGGAATCTCAATCTTCTGAAGTAAACCACCAAGTCTCTGATGCTCGTACTTTACCTGCCGAAAATTCAAACATCGAGCTACGTAGGCAACAATATCCTTCTTCATCCTCATCCACCAATAATTTTGCCGCAAGTCCTGAGACATCTTAGCGGTGCCCGAATAAATAGAGTACCGAGAACTATAAGCCTCCTCTAGAATCAACTCTCGGAGTCCATCCACGTTAAGCACACAAAATCATCTCTACAATCTCAAAACTCCATCATCACCAACTGTAACATACTTGGCACCATTGTGCCACACTGTGTCCCTAAGGACAAGCAAATAAGGGTCATCATACTGCTGATCCCTGATACGCTCAAATAATGAAGACCGAGCGACTGTGCAAGCTAGAACACAACTGGGCTCAGAAATATCCAACCTCATGAATTGATTGGCTAAAGCCTGAACATCCAAAGCAAGCGGTCTCTCACCGATCGGAATATATGCAAGGCTGTCCATACTGGCTGACTTCCTACTCAAAGCATCGATCACTACATTGGCCTTCCCCTGGTGATACAAGATGGTGATATCATAGTCTTTAGTAGCTCCAACCACCTCCTCTGCCTCAAATTGAGCTCCTTCTGCTTGAATAAATACTGCAAACTCTTATGATCCTTGAACACCTCACATGACATGCCATATAAGTAGTACCTCCAGATCTTCAGCGCGTGAACATTGGCTGCTAGCTCCAAATCTGGATAATTCTTCTCGTAAATTCTTCAACTGTCGTGAAGCATATGCAATAACCTTTCCATTCTGCATCAACATCGCACCCAATCCAATATGATATACATCATAATATACTGTAAATGGCCCTGATCCTGTGGGAAAAACCAACACTGATATCGTAGTAAAAGTTTTCTTGAGCTTCTAAAAGCTCACCTCACACTCATCCGACCACCTGAAATGGGCACCCTTCTAGGTCAACCTAGTCATCGGGGCTGCTATAGATGAAAACTCCTCCATAAACCAACTGTAGTAACCCGCCAAACCCAAGAAACTTCGGATCTCTATAGCTGATGTGGGTCGAGGCCAGTTCTTGAATGCCTCTATCTTTTTCGAATCCATATGAATACACTCTACTGATACGACATGGCCCAAGAATGCAACCGAACTCAACCAAAACTCGCACTTTGAAAACTTATCATACAATTAACTGTCTCTCAGAGTCTGAAGAATGACTCAAAGATGCTGCTCATGCTACTCTCGGTTACGAGAGTGGATCAAAATATTGTCAATGAAGACAATCACAAAGGAATACAAATACAGCCTGAACACTCGGTTCATCATATCAATGAATGTTGCTAGGGCATTTGTCAACCCAAATGACATCACTAGAAACTTGTAATGCCCGTACCGAGTGCAGAAAGCTATCTAAGGGATATTGGATGCCCTAATCCTCAACTGATGTGTAAGGCCCCGTAAAATTTTGTGCTTAAAACCTAGTAGCTCATAGTGGCAAGGTCCGAATATGTGTTAGGAATGTGTAGAATTCTTGTTCGGACCCTTGGTAGTGATCTAAGTTTTAAAAATCAAAAGAATCAAGTTTCCAGAAAAATTGTCATTTATGCGGTCTAGAATGCAGTCGCAGATCAGCTATGCGGACCGCATTCCTACCGCAAAGTGAAGCTGAAGAATTGTCAAAATTGAAGTTGAAAATGTGGTCCACTATGCGATCGCATAATCAATATGCGGACCGCAAATCATCGCATAAGTTCCTCAGGGATTTGTGGAGGTCAATTCTGCGGCGCATTATGCGATCGCAGAACTAAAATGCGGACCGCATTTCTGTCGCAAACCCAGGCAGAGAAGTCAGGTTTTTGGAGCACTTCTACGGTCCATTATGCGGACCGCATTTCCACTCTGCGATCGCAGAGTGCGACCGCAGACCCGACTCGGCTCTAGATTTTCTAATTTTTCAACCCGATCTCTTCTTCAATAAAACGACCCAACACTTCATTTTTACACATTTTCTGGGTAGAACTAGAGAGAAGGAAGAGAGGGTTCTTGAGAGAGAGAGTCTCATCCTCTTCAACTGATTTTTCAAAGTCATCCAAGCCCGGAAAATTCCAACTACTTGTCTTCATCTCCACTCTTGCAGGTAGAATCCCCAACCCTTTTTCATTGATTTTAAACTTTTAAATAAAAGGGGGAATTCTCATGAACTTATCCTTGAAAATGGAAGTTTAAATACACATGCATGTTCTTTAAAACATAAAATCTAGTAGGAGGGATTGGGTAGGAGTAAAGAAGTATGCAAAGAGGGGTTGATAACCTAAATGAGTTTGACTAACAATTTTGAACTTCAATTCTAAGTTATGTGTATTGATTCGTGTACTATATTGACGTTGCTAGATTATTTTGGTGAATTGGAAGTAGGAATTAGAAAGGAATCCAGCTTCAGGTATGTATGGCTAACCTTAACCTTTGTAAAATCGCCTTGTTTGGGGTTCAAATACTTGGTATGTGATGTCTCCATGAATTAGTTGTGAAGTTAAACTCTTGTGAATAGGATGTGTTTACTTGTGTGAACTATTTGTGAATTCATGTACATATTGTGCCTTATGCGTTGTTGGTTAAGACATCCAATATGACTGTGCAAGTAAATGGCAATAAACTAAGTTGTGATTGTGAATGTGTTATGCGGCAAGGACTGTGGAACATATGATAGAGGGGAATCGTAATTGGTGAAATTGAAATAACTGTAATAACATCCCTTGTGGATAGTCGTGGAAAACTATTGTTGTGCTCTAAATGGTATAACGGGCTGTTGAAAAAGATGGAAATGGTGTGGATAGTCACCTAAACCTTATGTGAATTGTTGTTGTGGTTATCCTTGTGAATTATTATTGTTGTTGTTCTATGTGAATTGTTGTTGTGGTTGTGTTGTTTGTGAATTGTGAAACGTACGGTGGGATCGGGTTGCGTGCCGCAACACGAAGTAATAAGGTGAGGGTTGTGGTGATAAGGGTGGCCGAGGTAATAAGGGTGGCCGAGGTAATAAGGGTGGAAAAAGTGATCGATATCACTATTGAAATGAAATATGAGAACATTGTGAAATTGAAAATGTGGAAATGATGATGGGGAAAGGAGAGTTTGTTAACTTGTTTGCCGTGATTGTCTTCCTTGTGTGTACTCAATTGTTGCTTCCTTCTATTGTTCAATACTTGTGTATGGCTTGAGGTTACTCAGGGTAAGGTTTGTTATACATACCGGTACAATTCAAATGTACTGACGTACCTTTTGCCGGGGGCGCTACATTCGTGTTATGACTGTAGGTGGAGCTATAGCAGGCACTTCAGTCCACCGGCAGTAGCACCTCCTCTACTTTCCATCAGCTATATTGGTGAGCCCCTTTCCCCTCGGGGCCTTGCGTGGCTTATGCCGTTGTTCTTCCCGGAGTTTTATTTCTGTATTTGTATAAGGTATAGTCGGAGCCTTATTGCCGGCATTTCTCTATTATTCTTCAGTTATACTTAGAGGCTCCGTAGACAGGTTGTGGGTTGTGTTTGGTATTGGAAATTAAGGTCGAAATATTGATATTTGGCAATGATTTACAAAACTTGTAATATTTGATAATTATGATTTAAGCGGCTAATGGAAATGAAATGGAATTGTTAATAGAATACTTACTAAGTATTTTTAATGAAGTCTATCCCTTATTTAACTATCAGTTGGGTTGGGTAGTATGCATGCAACCTGCCAGGCTTGCTCAGTCGGGTTTACTCGGTTGAGCGCCGGTCGCGCTCCTCGGATTTTGGGGCGTGACATGATGGTAGCCATATCTCAAATCAATCTTCGAAAACACTTTGGCACCTTGAAGGTGATAAACAAAATCATCAATCCTCGGCAATGGGTACTTGTTCTTGATGGTGACCATGTTCAACTACCGATAATCAATAAGCATTCTCATCAATCCATCCTTCTTTTTAACAAAAAATACCAACGCACCCCAGGGAGAGACACTAGGTCTAATGAAGCCCTTATAAAGCAAGTCCTGCAACCGTTCTTCCAACTCCTTCAACTCTGGCGGGGCCATCCGATATGGCGAAATAGAAATGGGCTGAGTTACCGAAGCCAAATCAATGCAAAAGTCGATATCCCTATCGGGTGGCATCCTCGAAAAGTCTGTAGGAAATACCTCTGGAAAGTCACGAACAACTGGCGCAGAATCTATAGAAGGAACCTCAGCACTAGAATCACGCACATATGCCAAGTAATCCAAACACCGCTTCTCGATCATAAGCTGAGCCTTCATATAAGAAACGACCCTACTAGTAGAATGACCAAGAATCCCTCTCCACTTCAATCGAGGTAACCCCGACAAGGCTAAGGTCACGGTCTTGGCATGACAATCTAATATGGTATGATAAGGTGACAACCAATCCATCCCCAATATGACGTCAAAATCAACCATATCCAGAAGTAAGAGATCTACACGGGTCTCAAGACCCCAAATAATAACCACACACGAGCGATAGACACGATCAACAATAATGGAATCACCCACCGGTATGGAAACATATACAGGAGTACTCAAAGAATCACGAGGCACAACCAAATACGCAGCAAAATAAATTGACATTTAGAAGTATATAGACCCTGGATCAAACAAAACTGAAGCATCTCTACTATATACCGAAATCGTACCTGTGATAACGACATCGGATGACTCAGCCTCAGGCCTGGCTGGGAAAGCATAACATCGGGGCTGGGCCTTACCACTCTGAACTATATCCCCGGGATGGCCTCCTGCTGGCTGGCCTCCACCTCTAGCGTCCTGACCTCCACCTCTAACACCTCGACTTCTACCTCTAGCTATCCGAGCGGTTTGTGGAACACCCAATTCCTGAACCATAACATGAGAACCCTGATGCTGAGAACCGCTCGAGGCTCGAGGGAAAAATCTAGCAATGTGCCTTGGGTCACCTCAAGTATAATAAGTCCTCGGCTGCTGGGACTGTTGACCCTAAAGGCCTGAGTAACCACCCTGAAAACTCTAGAGTGGGGTATACTAATAGGAGTTGGTGATGCACTGTAGGGTAGCTGATCTGAATACTGCATATGAGAACCACGACCACTTGGAGCACCATGAGAAGCCTGAAGTGCTGAATGAAATGGCCTGGGAGGATGACCCCTACCAAAAGAATCCCTGCCTCCAGACTAAGCACCACTGAACCTGCCTGAATGATGAGGCCTCTTGTCAGACCCCTGATCACTCCCTTGTGATAGAACCATCTCAACTCGCCGGGCCAGCTGCATTCTAAAAAGAAATCTCACTCCCTGTCTCCTTTGCCATCTACAATCGAATAGGATGAGCGAGTCCCTCAATGAACCTTTCACTCTCGCTCTCTCTCTCGGTGGGAAGTATAAGAAGAGCATGATGGGCCAAGTCAATAAATCTGATCTCATATTGTGTGACGGTCATGGAACCTTGCTGGAGACGTTCAAACTGCCTTAGATAGTCCTCCCTCTAAGTGATAGGAAGAAACTTCTCCAAGAATAGCTGAGAGAACTGATCCCAAGTCAAAGCCGGTGACCCACTGGCATAGCCAAACAATAATCCCCCCACTAAGTCTTGGCGGAACCTGACAGACGAAAAGCAGCAAAATTGACCCTATTGGTCTCTACTATCTCCATGTTCCGTAGAACCTCGTGACAATTGTCTAAATAGTCAAGGGGATACTCTAAAGATGTACCACCATATGTGATAGTAAAAAGCTTGGTGAACCTGTCCAATCTCCACAAGGCATCAACAAACATAGCTTCTCCATCATAGATCTGTGCTACAACACCCGGCTAAACTCCCCAACTGGCTGAGCCGCTGGAGTCTGGAACTGGGGAGCCACCTACTCTGGAGTGTGAGTAGTAGGAGTCTGGTCTCTTCCTCCAGCCTGAGAGACAGCTGGTGCTACAGGGAATATGCCTGCCTGAGTGACACTCTCCATAAAGCCTACTAGACAGACCAGTGCATCCTGGAGTATCGGGGTAGCGATGAACCCTTCTAGGACTTGAGCTGGGCCTAGTGGAACTGTCTGGGTCAGAACATCTTCATCAAACTCTACCTGAGACTTTACCGCTGGTGCTGCTGCTCTGGGCTGAGCTCTGCCCCCGCCTTGGCCTTTAGCACGCCTCAGCCTCGTCCTCTACCCCTCATATGAGCTACCACTGGGGGCTCGGGCTACTGATCAGCGGATGAAGAAGCACGTGTTCATGCCATCTGCGAAAGATTAGAGTAGAAGTTCAATTAGCATTGAGAAATCAAGTCGCACGGCAGGAAGGAATAGATGTGAAGTGCCTAAATTTTGTAGCCTCTGGGGATAAGCACAGACGTCTCCGTATCGATTCCTCAGACTCTACCTAGCTTGTTCGTGAATTCTGAAACCTAGGCAACCTAGTGCTCTGATACCAATTTTTTACGAGTCCCGAGGGTGGGAAATCCGGGTCGTGACAATAAACCTGTGTCTTCATCAGGCACAAGAAAAATCGAGAGGACAAAATATGTTATCCCGTGGCATGACTTGAAAGATAAGACTCCAAGAGTCAATTTTCCAGACTATGAAGGAAAGTAAGCACAGAATGTGCTCGTGCGATCTATCATCGGGTGTTATGAGAATAAGCATTAGTTCTTTTGATGAATTGCTAGTTATTGATAATTCTCAAAGCAATGAGATAGTTGAGGTTGGAGAGCAAAGTGGTTCAAGATACAATCATATATACTCGAATCAAACTTAGAGAAATGGGAGTGGTGAAGGCAGGTCTTCTAGCAGAAGTGAGGAAGCAGAAGGAAAGCGACAATCCTTCGAAAAAGATACAAAAGCAACAACAAAATGTCTCAATAATTCTGGTAAACGTCTTTCAGGACATCCAAGCTTTAGAGATGATTATCAGAAACATATTGAACAGCCTGAGACCTCCTACAACACATCAACCAGAAGTTCGTTAACCAACAAAATTATGGTGCAGCTGAAGCCTAAGGAAAGCTGAGATTGAGCGCACTGCGGCTCTTCTTGCTCTTGATGAAGTTGTTGTTCATGTTGTAATCTCTATCTTGACTCGATATATAAAACATTTTCTCATAGATGGAGATTTTAGGACATGACTTTGTCACAATATTTTTGCGTCCCTATATTTTGTTGGATTAGAAGAAGGCCTAAATACTGAAAGTAAGGTCCTAGCTACTCTTGAACAAGCTATAGGAACAGTTGAAAGAGCTGCAGAGGATTGCGCGAATGAAAAAGAGCTTGAGAAAGCCTCACTTCAGCTTAGTGTAATAACGGGGTTGAACTCAAACGATTTATGAGATGGGTTTACATCAGGTATTCCTAATTTTAAATTGGCAGCTTGTGCTCATCTGTATCTCAGTGTCGTATATAAGATACAAAAGAAGAATCGTATAGCTGCAAAGCACTTACTGCAAGTTTTCTGTGATTCACCTTTTTAGGCAAGGACTAATTTGTTGCGAGGATTTGTGGGATCACATTTTTCTTCCTCATCTTTCACATTTGAAGGTCTGGTATGATTTATCAGAAGCTAATTTTCTTGGTGATTGTTATTATACTGTATTTGTAAAATAATTCTGGAAATATAAATGAACATAAATAGAAATGAACTACGAAATAACAGAAAACCAATTCGAGACCACTGAATTCACAGTGTTTCCTTATGGAATTTAATCCCCTCCTAGTACCCAAGGTTATAGATTATTTCCTCCCAGGATAGAACGAATTACACACTGGTGTAGTGGTACTTCAAACCCTAGTGTTCAGCGAACATAAAGTTCGGTATCAAATTACACTTAATGTTGCTTTGTCTGATGCTAAAAGTATGCAGAAGGAAGAGGAGAAACTCAAAAAATCGTAGTATAATTCTAAGCAAAATAGTGTTGTATTTATAGCCAAAGTTGGGCTGAAATCTGAAGAGGTGAAACTCTTCAGAATGGTTTTTTATGCAAAATGGTTCAAAACATAAATTCCATTACATAAATGGCCATTTACTCAACAATAAATAGGGAAAATAAAGAGAAAATTGAAGGGCAGTTAATTTTCTGTTACCAAAATAGAAAAATGGATTGGTGGATTTAATATTAATATTTATTTTAATATTAATATTCTGTTATTAAAATAAATATTTAATAACATTTCTGTTAACATTTTTCTATTAACAAATAAATTTGGTCCAAAAAGTTAATCAATCAGTCGATCATTTGACCAAATCCGAATCTGAATCTGAATCCGAGTCTGAATCTGAATCCGAATCCGAAGCCGAAGCCGAGCCGAGCGAGCGAGCGAGCGAGCGACGACGACGACGACGGCGCGAGGCTTGCCTTCTTATCAACTCTTTAAGAGCTAGAAGAAGAACAATTGCTTATATGCCCATAAAAAACCTCTTCCTCTTAAAATATGAGATAATGTCCATTTACCAAAGGGGAAAACTTAAAATTTCACTTAAAATTTTTATTTTCCTCCATTTCTCATTCACCCTCTTTTATGTATTTAATATATTAAATATACAAAAAAATCCAATAATCCCCCACATGAATGGGGAATGGCTATATCACGGAAGTATGCATAAAAAACTGTGTGATTCGCAAGCAAGGATTAATTGCATCTAGATAAGTAGGTTTTCCTTTGAACTTTCTGTGGTGAATTTATATTGGATATACTCGATCAATCGGTAGATTTGATATCTTTGAACCGTCGAACATTGGTGTATACCTAGATAACCACAAGTCACACAACCAACCCTTAACCGTCTTTGGTTCTCATTGTTGTGTTCGTTTCAGCCATGAACACCGCCTGGTTTCATAAGTGCATAGAGAACTAACATTACAAAGTTCTCCTTGAAGTGGTTAACACTTCACACTTACATAGGTGATTCCTAAACGTGTCATCCCATAAATATCCTATTTGATATACTCCGTATCAAATTTAGAAATCATTAAAAAGCCTTAATGCTTTATCCTTAGTACTGAACATTGTCTCATCACGAGAATGGATCAAAAGTTTAGTTGACAATGTTGAACCGTCATTAATGATTTTGTTTGATCTCCTTGAACCTAGATCTTGGGATCTCCGGTCTTGTAGGTAGAGTTACCGCTACTATGACTTGTTCTCAGCCACAGTCTCATTTCCCTTGATAACTTCTCAAGACCTTTTATAAGTGGATTCGACACATTATCACTTGACTTTACATAGTTAATCGTGATAATTTCTCTAGAGAGTAATTGTCTAATGGTTTTATATCTTCGTCGTATATGACGAGATTTACCATTATACATAACGTTCCCAGCCCTTCCAATTGCCACTTATCGCAATGTATGTATATTGGTGCCAACAGTTTGGACCAAAATAAAATATCTTTCAAGAAATTCCGGATCCATTCAGCTTCTTCACCGGCTTTATCTAAGGCTATGAATTCAGCCTCCATTGTAGAGCGGGCAATACAAGTTTGTTTGGACAACTTCTAAGATACCGCTCCTCCACTAATAGTGAATACATATCTGATCA
>MU783870.1:4127-15214 GCA_026770625.1 Nicotiana glauca | reverse complement strand
TGGTCCGAGAACTTTGGGGACTGACAACCTTCTGATACCTGCTTTGACAAAGGATCTGGAGAGACGCGGAACCGGATTGGGAAGAACCCAGTCTTTCTTCTTCAACTTTCGAGCCCGTCTTACGTCTGCTGCTGTAGGCTTGTATCCCAACCCAAAAGTGTCCAGATTTTTGGGCAAAGAAACTGGCTGGACAATACCTTGCAGATCAACCCCCAAACCTTTTCCTGGTACAAACCCGTTGTTTAACATTTCTGAGGCTATCATGAAAGTGGCCGCTGCGATTCTGGGCAGTGGAAGGTCCTTGCCTTTAGAAATTCTGTCCACTGAGACTACATCAAAAATTTGGTAAGCCCAGGGACCTTTGTCATCGTCATCTTCTATGAATGGTACGATGGCATCACCCACAGTGCCTGTACCATCATCCCCGTGCACCACTATCTCTTTCCTGTCCCATTCAAATTTCACCATCTGGTGCAATGTGGAAGGCACTGCTTTGGCGGCATGAATCCAGGGTCGCCCCAATAGAAGATTGTATGATACTGCCACGTCTACCACTTGGAATTCCATGATGAATTCCACTGTACCAATGGTCAATTCCAGTATGATATCACCCACTGTGTCAGTACCACCCCCATCAAAACCTCGGACGCAGACGTTGTTCCTCTAAATTCGGTCATGATCAACCTTCAGCTTGTTTAGAGTAGTCAAGGTTCAAATGTTGGCACTCGACCCATTATCAATCAATACTCGGGTGACCATCGAGTCTTCGCATTTCGCGGTCAAGTATAGGGATTTGTTGTGTTCTGTACCCTCTATTGGCAATTCATCATCAGAAAACGTCACGCGGTTTACCTCGAAGATTTTGTGCACTATCCTTTCCAAATTGTTCACTGAGATTTTATCCGGAACATGGGTCTCGTTCAGGATTTTCATCAGTGCCTTGCAATGGTCACTGGAATGGATCAACAATGATAGTAATGAAATTTGTGCTGGGGTCTTTCTTAACTGCTCCACAATGGAGTAGTCTTGGGCCTTTATATTCTTCAAAAACTCCTCCGCCTCTTCCTCCGTCACGGGCTTCTTCACCGCTTCCAGGTTGGACTTTCTTAACTCTATGGGAGCAAAACACCTTCCCGAACGAGTTAACCCCTAGGCCTCACATATTTCTTCCACAACCTCTTTTCCCTTGTACATCACCATCGCTTTACTGTAGCTCCATGGCACTGCTTTCTCTTTAGTTATTGGCAACTGCAGTACTGGCCTGATAACAACTGGCCCTACACATGTTGGCTTGCTTGGTTTCCCTTGCACTATTACTTTGACCGGCTCTGGATTCTTTGCAACAATAGGCAAACTCTTCCCCATCACCACCACCGGCTTGACATCTACCTTTTCCAACTGTACCACCGCTTCCCCATCGGTCGACTTTTCTTTTGGGCTGGCACGGATCATCATCACTGTCTATGATGGTTTCTTTGGCTC
The DNA here is from genome assembly GCA_026770625.1 of Nicotiana glauca. NCBI lineage: Eukaryota > Viridiplantae > Streptophyta > Magnoliopsida > Solanales > Solanaceae > Nicotiana > Nicotiana glauca. The sequence continues at coordinate 13,732 of MU783870.1, read as the reverse complement.
CCCTTCTTCGTGTATCAACTCAATCATATGGGCCTCATGGTGAGTCGGCAGCGGATTCTGGTTGATATTGGGTGCCTCTGGTGTCTGAACCTCGATCTTATTGGTGTCAATAAGATCTTGCACGGCATGTTTCAATTTCCAACACCTCTCAGTATCATGTCCGGGAGCCCCTGAACAGTACTCACAACTCACTGAGTGGTCTATATTTTTGGGAAGAGGATTTGGCAATCTGGGCTCAACAGGACTTAACAAGCCTAACTGCTTTAATTTGTGAAACAAAACAGTATAGGTTTCTCCCAACTCAGTGAATGTCCTTGGTTTCTGCACCCTTTCATTTTTGAAAACCTGATTTCCCCGAAAACCTGGCCCTGAAGGGTTCCTGTAGGCCCTTGGTGGTGGATATGCATTTTGTGGAGGTGGGTAGGTATTATGTGGAGGTGGGTAGGTATTTTGGGGAGCCGGCACGCACCATTGCGGGCGAGCTGGAGGCTGGGTGTATGTCTGGGCTTAATGGACGGAGAAGTGCGGTTCTTGTGGTGGGTAGTAGGGCTATGGAGGGTAATTTGGGGTGTGTGGGTAATTTGGGTGATGGGGTCTGGATTGATAGCGGGGGGGAGGACCTCTAGATCTGGACCAAATACTCGTCTCAACTGTCGCAACATCTTCCCTTTTCTTCTTCCCGAGCGCACCTCCCGTGCCACTCTGAATGGCCTGAGTTGTTGCTTTCAGTGCTGAATAACTCAAGATTTTGTTAGACTTCAATCCTTCTTCAATCATGGCTCCCATCTTTACCACTTCATTGAACGATTTACCCACGGACGTCACTAGATGACCAAAGTATGTCGGTTCCAATGTTTGCAAAAAGTAGTCTACCATTTTGTTCTCCCTCATCGGAGGATCCACTCTTGCTGCTTGTTCCCTCCAGCGGAAACCAAATTCTCTAAAGCTCTCTGCGGGCTTCTTTTCCAGCTTCAACAATGACAGACGATCGGGGACTATCTCAAGGTTATACTGAAAATGGCCAATGAATGCCTGTGCCAAGTCATCCCATGTAAACCATCTGCCAGGATCTTGTCTCGTGTACCATTCCAGCGCGGACCCGCCCAGGCTTTGACCGAAATAGGCTATCAACAATTCATCCTTCCCACCAGCTCCTCTCATTTTACTGCAGAAACCTCGGAGGTGGGCCACCGGGTCGCCATGTCCCTCGTACAAATCAAACTTGGGCATTTTGAACCCTGCGGGCAGCTGGACATCCGGGAAAGGGCACAAATCTTTGTAGGCAACACTGACTTGGTTGCCTAAACCGTGCATGTTCCTGAAGGATTGATCTAGGCTTTTGACTTTTCGAATCACTTCCTCCTGTTCCGCATTCTTAACCGGTTTCTCAGTTTCCTCCGGGATCCCAAAATTGGGTGTATATGTGTATGGCTCAGGAGCTTTAAAAGTGGGTTCAGGAGGGTAATACTGGGTGTCATGAGCTTGGAACAGTGGCTCACTAGACGATCTTTGTAATGTGGCTGGGGGAGGTGCCACAAAGACAGGAACATTTGGTGGAGGAGGGTTCTGATTAGGTGGTGGAGCTTGGGGATCATAGGCATCTCTTCCCTGATAGTAGTGATGGCTTGGGAAGCTTGTTGAAGGGCCGGGGGAAGGGTATTCCGGCGTGTGTCCTGGTGGGAGAGTAGGAGTAACGGGAGGTTCAGGCCCCTTTTGTACCCTAGCCAAGGCTAGCTGCATTTCGTTCATCTCCAGTCTCATTTTTTCCATTGCCTCCTTCAGCATCTGATTTGTCGTCTTTCCCGACTCAACACTGTTTTCTGAGCCAGTCATGCTTTCTGGTATAGGCCCTTTTGATCTTGTTTGATAATGGTATGATGCCAGTACGCTCTAACAACTAACTGCTTGAAATTTCTGGTTAATCAACAAACTTGTTAGTTTTCAGAGTTTAATCAAACAGGCAATCGCACGTTGAGATGCAATGCACCTAGGCAGTTTAACCATTTCTATCATGCCATTCGCTTCGATTGTATGCGTCATTCCGGCTTATTTTGCTTTCCTTATTCGTTTTATTTTAGTGGTGATCGAATCTTATATAGATTGCCTACGTATCATGTCCCCGCATGAATCAGACCGAGCGTAGTTCTGGCCATATGAAGCACGTGATAAAATATTTTTCACACAAACAACTGCTTTTATTAAACCACTTGAACAAAGTTTACAAACTTTTTAGAAGAAGAAACAAAACAAAACTTAAAGAACTGACTGACAGATTCACCAAATTTAAAAGATTAAAAATACATCAAAGCTTTGAATTTTTCTGTGGTCCGTGAGGCATCATTCGGCCTTGCCACGGGCCTTGATGTGAGATCCCTTTGCAGTCCTTTCAATTTCTCCATGATCTGGCGGACATAACCCATGACTGAAGCAAAGAGAATAGTACGGGGCATTTCCTCACATGCTAGGCACCTCATGGTGATGTAGTGCCTGATCTCTTCGATCCTTCCCCTGATCCTGTCCCTTTCCACAAGCAATTGCTTTATTCGTTGATTCCGCATCCCCAGCACTCGAGTGTTGTGGTAGAATTGTTCTTGAAACTCCTGCATCTGCTTTTCCATTCGTGACATTAAGTCATGACAGCGTTTCTTATTGGCTCTGAAGTCTCTGGCTTGCCTGAAGAGACGTTCTTTAAGGGTGGAGATTGTTTCTCTCAATATAGAGATGCTCCCTTCGTAGTCCCTCTTCATCTGCCACAAATGCAGTTTCCGCTCTTCTGTACCCCTTGCCCATCTGGCTTTGATCCTTGTTATCCTGGCTTCAAATTCTTCCAAAGCCTTTTGGCATTCGATGAGTTGCCATTTTAACTCATTTATCAAATCCTCATCAGACCGACTCCTTGGGTGTCTGTCGGCATCCATTCTCATCTGTCGAATTTGGGATTTCAAAGCTTCATTTTCCTGGGCCAACTTCTTTTTATCCCCTTCGTCGGTGGCGGCCTGCAAACCATTTTCAAACCGGAGATCCTGGGCCTATTTTCCAATGTCCTTATGCGGGCCCTATATTCGCGTTCTTTATCCAGCCAAAGTCGCGGTTCTTGTGATGCATCCACAAACTCCTGTATGTGCGGCCTTTTGGTTGGCCGTTCTGGGGCGTCTCTAACAATGTTCTTCATTCTATACCAGTCGAGGTAGGCTGGTGAGACTTCGCCTCCGGATAGGTCATGCACCCGAGTGTCTGCCGTCAAGTACTGGCATTCATTCCATATAGAACGGACGGTTTCTTCATGAAATTGGCCATTGGTGCTAACCTCGACCACATAAACACTAAAATCTTCATCTGGGTGTACCACCTGACACCTTCCTAACTGTCTCATCACTCGGTAAGGCGTATAAGGATGAATACCTTAGAGTCCCATTAAGAGGAAGTAAGGACCCGTGGCAGGCATATACACAATTTCTTCCATAGGAAGCCAACCTAAAGTCCAATCTATTTGCACTGCAGTGATGGCACAGAGATAGGATACCCAGTCTTCGAACCCTTCTGGCAACTTGAGCCCTGAAATCCTTGTGTCATACTCTTCAATGCAGCCTTTGTCTGTAGATCTGTAGCTCACATACTGAGGGTGGTGACACAAATGCTCGATCATCCACATCTGCAACAATAAATTGCATCCCTCGAAGAAATCTGCCCCGGCTTTACAAGCTGTGAGAGCCCGGTACACCTCAGATACTATCATAGGGGCCAGCGTGCTTTTGTTATTGGTAACTAAGACCTTGACAGCTCCGACCACTTTCAAATCGATGTTTCTATCTTTCCGGGGAAACACCACAATGCCCAAGAAGGCTACCATGAAGGCGAACCGCCTATATTCATCCCATTTTATCTGATTTCCTGTACTACAAACCCCGCTTTCTGGATCGTTGAATCCCCCTATATGCCCATACCTCCGGTATATGAAATGTAGAGTGGAAAACCCCCTATCCAATTCAGAGTACGGGACTCCTTTGCTTATCTTCAATAGATCCATGAACTTGTGTGAATTGACGGCTCTTGGAGCAATCAGATATTTGTGCCTTAGCCCCTCAGTAATGTCCATATAACCTGCTACCTCTTCCAAGGTTGGGGGTAAGTTCAAAATCCGAGAAATGAAATACATTGTGGGCCGGGTCCCAAAACGTAACCAAAGCCTTTATGATGTCACATCTGGGTCTGACGTTCAACAAATTGGTAAGACCCCCCAGATGTAGTTTGATTTTATCTTGTTCCGACTTTCCCAAATCCTCCCGCCATAAGCGCAACTCCAAAGGGATCTTGCTTCTAACTGCTAGTGGCAAACTTGGACCCGTGCTCATTCTGCACATTTATTAAGGGGTTTTAAGCAGAAGGTAAAACTTATTTGACTCACAACAAAACTGACAACAATGTTTTCAAATTAAACACAAGACCCGATTTTTCAAGCACGGCCTTCCAGCACTTTGGTGACGAAGGTTTTGAGGCTGTGTGGGCTTACTGGTCCAAACCTTAGAAACGACCAGAGGTGGCTGTTTAAGCAAATTCAGCCTTCTGGCGTCCCTTTCAGGAACATTCGGCTATTTTTGACAAAACGGCATCGCCCGACTTATTGATGAAAAATTAAAATTTGACATTTTTGGTGACTTTTCGCAAAATGGGAAATTGGACCCGACGAGGGTTGCCTACGTATCCCACACCCTGTGAGAATCAAACCAGCGTAGTTCGCCCAAATAAAACAAACTACATTTGAAAACGAAACATTTTTTTTTCAAATAATTGGCAAATAAAACGAATTATTTTTTTTAATTATTTTCAAACACATACTATTTTTGAAAATCAAATCACATTTTTTCCTTTATTGGCAAATGAAGTAGAATATATTTTTTTTAAACATTTTTTTTTAATGGAAAATAAACAAACTATTTTAAACTATAAAACTTTTTCTTATATTGTTTTTTTCTTTCAAATAAGCTAAACAAAAAAAAACACATTTTCCTTTTCGTTTCGTCAAAGTTTCGACACTACTTGGATATTGGTTTTATTTTTCTAAAAAAAATAGTTTATCTCTCTACACTGCTATTTTTTTTTCACAATTTCCCAGTATTCCCGAGTTTCAGAAGCCGGTCAGCATGCAAGTCTGAAGCAAATAAATGCGTAAAACAAACAGGATGCAGCAGGATGGTCTTTTTTTCCATTTCAGGTTGTTTGTCCTAGACGGACCCAACCCCTGTGTTGATTCCCCTAAGTCGAATGCAACATGATGCAAATAAGCGTTCCTACTAGGGATCCAGCATGAGGTTTTGTTATACTAGGTTTATCCTGGGTGTTTGTTCTAGACCTGGCTTACCCGAGTGGACAACTCGAGCCGAGGATGGGAACTGCGTACCGGTAACCAAAAGATCATCCGGCTTTGCAACTCCTCCGAATCCTCATTCTATTTTGGGATATGACATTAACAAAAAGAAGTCACGACCAGCGTGCACTCCTCTGAGGTAAGAAGAGAAGGTTTTGGGACAGTTTATATATACAGTTCAAATAATATCAAAGCGGTAAAGCATCATTTTGCACATTTAATACCAATCAAGTAATAAAATCAGATAATAAATAAAGCCAAATACAATAATTATTCTAAGCTCTAATTTCTAACCCTGAACCGGTGGTTTTGGGTTTCATTTAATCCTCAGTGGAGTCGCCAGAGCTATCGCACCTCCTTTCGGCGCTACCACACCCCGCGAACGGCATGGTAAAGGGAGTTTTTCAAATTAAAGGACAATTGAAACGGGATTCGTTTATTAAGAAATGGAGTCGCCACTTGAGAGATTTATGGTGTCCCAAGTCACCGGTTTGAATCCCATATCGAGGAAAAAAATTTGACTCTATTTAACAGTCCGCGAACCAGAAATCCGGATAAGGAATTCTGTTAACCCGGGAGAAGATGTTAGGCATTCCCGAGTTCCGTGGTTCTAGCACGGTCGCTCAACTGTCATATTTGGCTTAATTATCTGATTTTTAACAATTATGAACTTATGTGAAAACTTTAACTTTTAACCGCTTTTAATTATTATTATTTTATAGGAATCGCAACGTCGTGAAAACACATCTCAAACCACGTCACATCAATGTACCCGTGGTTATTGACATATTTTGACTCCGTTGAGATTTGAATTTGGGTCACATAAATGTGCACCCGAATTTAAGAAAGTAAATTATTAAAGGCGCACCTAAAGAGTCTAACGCGTTATTACTTTGGGGAAGACCGTGTAATTCACTAAACGGTCCATCCCGAAGTCTAAGTATTTTTAATATGTATACATTCATGAGGGCCCCGCGATTTATGCATTTTATTTGGCGAGGCTCGTCTCATTCTTTAGTTAAAGTCCCATTCTAAAGTGACTATGATTCTCTACTTTTATTTGTCTTTAATAATAAAAGAAAAACGGCCCTAGTTATTTTTATCATTGGCCTAAAACAATAATTCTAAACTAAACATGCCTTTAGGCTCAAGGACAAGCCCAAGGAATATAGATTGACATAAACAAAAGCTAGCCCAACGTAGGCCATGGCCCAAGCCCAAATGAGAGAGGAAAACAGAACTGGCCTGGGCCATACATCACATCTCTCGCCCCAAACTTAGGAAACCAGGTTGGGTACAGCCTTGTCCTCTTGAACCAAATAATATCGACAATTAATTATCTCTACAAATTAACAGCGATATTGATCAATGGAATTTCAATCTTATTATTTCATTCGGGATCAATTTAAACTTGAGTGAATATGGCCGACTAAGGCGAACTGAACATATGATTTGAACTAATTGGTTGAGTTAACCTCACTAGGATTGAAAACATTTTTCTGCTTAGCCATTTTTAACTTCAAAACTTTTACATTAGTCCAAACTCACTAGGATACATTACAGCTAGGACCAATCCACATCTGACAGAACGAACTTGACTAAGCTGAATCAACTCTGTTTAATCTAATCAGATAATATAGAAATTAACCTTTCAGTCCAGTACACATTAGGCAATTCACATCAGCTAGAAAATGGTCCTAATTAAACAAATCTTAGTTCAATACAGTTCCAGCAATGTAAAACTTAAACAAACATACATCAAATGACTATCTATAACTAGGACTTCCGGAATAAGGCTTCATTTTATTCAAATCTGCAGTTACATCAAGGTGAGTTCAAATCATGTACCTGGAAAATCGGAAATCAACAGGAAGGAAAAGCAGTTAGCACAGCAAGGCAGTCAACAACTGTTAGGAATTTCACACAGCCACAACACAACTATTCTTCAACCCAGGAACGAATCAAAAGCCCAAGAACCAAAAGAACCGAGAAGTTGACCCACAGTAAATACCAAACAAACCAGACAAACTTAAGAATGCACCCAGAAACACTTGAAAATTTCAGCAAACTAAGTTTCAATCAGAAACAGTTCAACTGGACCCAAAATCACTCAGGGTCAATCTAGTGATCTTGAATCAAGAAGAATGAAATTAATAAAAATGAAGGAAACATTTGGGTAAGGAAAAATTTGATTTCAGACCCTCTCTAACTGATTTCCAAGACTGATTGAAAGATCTCTTAAAGACTCTCTGAGAAATGATTAAACTCTCTCTATTTTTTCTTAGCACTGAAAAAGACCGATCCCTCTTAAGTCCTCTCCCCCAGTGTTTTATATCTTTTAAAAACTCTCCAAGTATTTCCTTCAGGGATTCAAAAAAATATTCCCTTCTTATTGTCCTAATATTTCTATTTATACCAAAACTCAACCCCTTCACCCCACCTTCAGTGGACAGCCCATTAGTCCTTAAAATCAGCCTTAGTGTAGTCTCCACTGCTAATTGTCTATTGACTTATTCAATCCCTTTACCCCCACATTATGCTTTGTTCCCCACTAATGCATTATTTTAATGTTATACTAGTATTCTACTGACAGAACACTTAAACTAACCATTTTTAATCTTTTAAGTCCAAAAACATCCTTGAAACCCTGTGAATTACTGAAAATATGTGACGACCCAAAGGGTCATCACCGTATTTCTCCCTTTCTCCGTGCTTCTGAGGCCTTGGAAACCTCGATGGTGGTTACCTCAATTTGCGTGCGCAGTCCGGGCGCGAAGACGGAAAGTTTTGTTTTGTTAAAATATGTGAATTATGTGAAAAATTTGAAGAATTTTGATATTAATATTGATATAGTTGACTTTGGTCAATATTTTTGGTAAACGGACCCGGATCTGTGATTTGACGGTTCCGGAAGGTACGTAGAAAAATATGGGACTCGGTCATATGCCCGGAGTCGAAATCCGAGGTCCAGAACCCCGGTAAAAGAATTTTTCTGTTAAATTGTTTTCTGAAATTATTAAGGAAGAATAGAAATGAAAATGAGTTAGAAAATATAGGTATCGGGCTCGTATTTTGGTTCCGATGTCCGGTACAGGTCTTAAATATGTATTAAGCGCTTTCTGTGAAATTTGGTGGAAATCGGACGTCGTTTGACGTGTTTCGGACTATGAGTTCCAAGTTTGAAAGTTTAAGAACTTTGAAATGAAAATCATGAGTTTTGAGGATCGATTCTATGTAAATGATGTTATTTTGGCAATTTGATCGCGCGAGTAAGTCGGTAGGATGTTTTTGAGGTTGTGTGCATATTTGGTTTGGAGTCCCGAGGGCTCGGAAGAGTTTTGGATAGGCATCGGATTGCATTTTCTCATTTGTAAAAATCTGGTATCACTCAGTTCTGCAGGTTTCGCATTTGCGAAGCAAGAGTTCGCAAATGCGAACTCGCAATTGCGAGATTCTCATCACAAATGCGAACTTTCACCGGGGCAGTGGTCTTCGCAAATGCGAAGAAAATTATCGCAAATGCGATTATTGCCTACGAACCCCAGTCTTCGCAAATGCGAAGAACTGTCCGCAAATGCGGATGGGGACTTTCGCAAATGCGAACAATTGTTCGCAAATGCGAGTTTCCCTTATCCTTCAGAGTTCGCAAATGCGAACTAGACGTCGCAATTCCCACATTTGGTCGGGGTTCGCAATTGCGAACCCCTGTTCGCAAATGCGATATCAGAGACCTGTAATTTCATACTTAACGATTTTGAAGCTTCATTTTTCATATTTTCAAAACTCAAATAGCCATTGGCGATTTTTCACGATCTCCCTCTTATCCAAATCATTTGTAAGTCAACTTTTACTTAATTTCTTCAATCTTTAACATCATTTATCATGTTTTCATCTTAAAATCAAGGTTTTTCATGGGTAAAAATGGGGATTTTGGGTAGAACCTAGGTTTTCTTAAAATTGGGGATTTGGACCTCAATTTGGGGTCCGATTTCAAAACAAATCATAGATATGAACTCGTGGGGTAACGGGTGATTCGGGTTTTGGTTCGAACTTCAGGTTTTGACCACGTTGGCCCGGGGGCATTTTGGGAATTTTTGAGTAAAACTTTAGGAAATTCATTTTTATGCATTCAAGTGGATTCAATTAGCATTTGTTGATACATTCAAGTAATTTATGACTAGATTCGAGCGGTTTTGTGGTGAATTTGACGGGTAAAGCTATTCTAGAGGCTTGAGTGGAC
>MU783869.1:53885-66285 GCA_026770625.1 Nicotiana glauca | reverse complement strand
AGGCATGATATCTATTTTTGATTTTTTAAAGCCTGTTATTGAACTTGTAAAAGATGATTGTGTTAATTAACCCTATGGTTTGCCTAATGCATATGCATTCCTTATATGCATGATTTCTATATGCATTAATTACATGAACGTTAAGTCCTATAGGCAAGATCTCTAGTGATTTGCAATATGATTAAATATTAAACCTTATAGGCAGAATTTCTAGATGACTTGCAGCATAATTAAATGTTAAACCCTATGGGCATGGTATCTATGGTGACTTTGAATCAGAAATATTGGACAATCCTATAGGCAGTNAAATCAAGAATGTTTCAGACAGTAAAAGAGAAGAGGAGCAGAGTGCTCAGTATTAGAAGTAGAGAAAGTAGTAGTAAAGAAAGTATTGCAATTGTGTCGTGTGTAGTTGTGAGAAGTGTTTGTGAGGTCTATAATGTGTTTTTTTTGAATTCTAAAGTGTCCAAAAGCAGAAAGAGTAGTCCCTTTTTATAGTGTAGAAGACAAGTAAGAAAAAAGGTAAGAAAATAGTTTTCAATCAATCACATAGGATTTCCCTTTGGTTAAGGGATTTGATTTCAAACGGGCATGGGATAATTAAGGAAAGAGAAACAATCAAAAATCTTTCCAAAGTATCATAACACAGGTAAATACACAGAGTTTATCTAAGGCAAGAATCCTATGGTACATGATTGTGAGAAATAAGGCAAGTAGATCAATCAAACAGCTAGTAAATTGAAAGCTTTGTTCGAATGAACTTAGTCAGAAAAAGGGTGAGGAAAAGTTCAATTGGAAAAATAAGTAACAAATCAATCGAGCCTTATTAAAAGGAAATTGGAATCAATTAGAAGTTGGCAGAACCCTTTTGAAAGAAAAAACCTCATATATAAGCATATAAGTGTCAAACAAGAAAGAAAAGATTGGCATAGACAGTTTCAAAATCATAAGCAAAGGAAAGTTCCAGCTCAGTTTATAGACTCAGCATGAGTTTGAGGGAGCCCAAGGTCCTAAATAGAACCCTAGTCCTAACACAGAACCCAAAACTCGCAAAAATCCCAAACCCTAGGGTTTCAATTCGAGTAGGGTACAGAAAGCAGAAGGCAAATCACTGAAACAGAGTCAAGGTCTCTTTCAGAGCACACAGATACAATAGCAAGTTTGAAGCAACAGAGTGAAAAATCATAAATAACAGGTTAAGAAAAGCTTAGAACTCAAGAAAGTTCAGGAGAGAAAAGAGGTGACATAGAACTTAGGAACAGTAGATGAAATTGGTTTAGAACTCAAACAGAGGTCCGGTAAAGGCAAACAAGACTCAGTAAGAAAACAGTAAAGGAACACATAAGGTAGACATGTAAAAACATGTTGTAGAAACCAGAAGAAGAAATAACAGAGCACAAATAGACGCACATGTGTAATAACGGCAAATAGGAGAAGACGTGCGAGGAAAGGATACAAGACATAAGCGAAAACTCATAAAATTTGGCATAAATAGACAGATTCACACAAAGAAAGAAGAAAAAGAAGAAACGGAAATCGTTTTAAGATTTTGAAAAACCTAAATTGAAACAGACTAGTTTTGGAAAAAAATTTAGGGAAAAGCTTTAAAGACGAGTATAACACAGATCTAAGAAAATAAAGGAATAAGAAACCTCGAACAAGCTTTTAGGGTTTCTCAAAAACCCTAGCAATGAGAAGGCTTGGAAATGATATAGTCTTGAACAAGTCTGAACCATAGCTACGCCTTTTAAAATTTGAACACGTCGGAACGGAGCCAGAGAGGCCATAGGACATCACATCTGTAGAAGATCTGAACAAATATCTTTGAGGTTGGACCTTGAAAACCCTGAACAACCATGATTTGGGGTGAAGGGAAGTGAGCACAGGCCGTCCATGGCCTGAGAAGCCATGGACTCCGGTGAGAACTAGTCGGAGAATACACTAGAGGCGGCTAGGGTTTCGAGTGTTATAGAGCATTTGAGGGAATGAGAGGGTTCAGAGGAGGCAACATGAGAGGAATGAGAGATAGGGTTAGGGGTTTGGTGGGATTAAAAAGGAAAGAATGAAGGAGGGTCGTTGATCAAAATGATCAACGACCAAGATTAAATATAAAACCGGGCGGGTTTATTTAAAAGGGCCAATGGGTCGGGGTAAGATTTGAATTGGGTCGTCAATTTGGGGCCTAATTTGGGGTCAATTGGGGGGTCAAAATAGGCTATAATTGAAAGTATTTGAGGCCACAATTGAAATAGCCAGTTTTCCCTTTTAATTTTACAAAAATAGTAAAAGATATTTTAAAATCAAATTAAAAGCACTGAGTTAATAAATAATATGTAAATATTAATTTGAAAAATATTGGGATTGATTTTGTAATTAAAATGCTATTAAATCTAAAAGTGGGCTAAAATTGCAATTACATACAATTTAGTTTTAAAAATACCAAATGAACTTGTAAAAATATGCAAAAAATCATGTAAACTATATTTTGATGTAAATGTAAGAATGAAATGAATCATTCTCCAAAATTGAAAGTTTTGGGAATTATTATTGGGTCTTATGGTGTAAAAATAGGTCATAAATTAGTTTTTGAAAATATTAAAAATGCCAAAACCTTTTGGGGTGCTTATATATTCACATATTTGCTATTTTGAAAGTATTTTGGGTATAAAAAAATACATAGGGAAAATTTGGGTATCAACAGCTGCCCCTCTTTACCCGAGGAGGATGAAAGAGTTGTCGGGTAAAGACAAGATGGCCAATTTTGACCGAATTGGCGGTTTGAAAAGAATTCTGACCGAGCCCCGGCTTCTAAGCTGCCTACATATCCCTGGTTTTACAGGAATCACACCATATGTAGTTCAGGAACCATTGACAAAATGTGTCGATGGAGATTCGAAAAGACGGACGCGATGGTTGAAAATGTGTTTGGAGTCGAATAGGTTGCGGAGAACCGGAGCGGGATTGCTCCTACTGAGATAGCCGTTCGCTAGCCGGTGTACCTGCAAATGAGCAATGCAATGTATATTGTGCATAAACTTAAACAAGATGCAAGTTCCCATCGGACCATGAATGCTGTCTTTGGATGGTTAGGATGACGTCCTCAGACCATGATGTCCTGGGCCATGAAGCGCAAAATTGAAGGATTCGCAGGCTATGAAATGATGTTCTCGGGCTATGATAATGGTGCTTCCGAACCATAATGCCTTTGAATAATGATGTGCAAGATATAAAGTGGGATCCTCAGGCCATGGCATGGTGTTCTCAGGCTATGAAGATGGTGCCTTCGAATGATGACGCCTTTGGATAGTTTGGCGATATTTCAGCCCATGAAATGCAAGATTTGGAGGTATTTCAGCCGACACGAAAGCGTAAATGGCGATATTTCAGCCGACTGAAAAATTTAAATGCAGTGCGGCAATATTCCAGCCGATATGATAAGTAAAATGGCGATATTTCAGCCGATAGAAAAATTTAAATGTAGTGCGGTGATGTTCCAACCGATATGATAAGTAAAATGGCGATATTTCAGCCGATTTGCAAGATGTAAATGAAAGTGGCGGTATTTCAGCCATGCAAGTGGAGGTAGAGCTTAACCTCGGAAGGCAGAAAGGGTAGCCTTATGCAGTAATGCAGAATGGAGACAACGCTTAGTCTCGGAAGGCAGAAAGATAGCCTTATGCAATGCAGATAATGCAGATGGAGACAACGCTTAGTCTCGGAAGGCAGAAAGATAGCCTTATGCAATGCGGATAATGCATATGGAGACAACGCTTAGTCTCGAAAGGCCGAAAGGTAGCCTTATGGAATGCAAAAAATGCAGATGGAGACAACGCTTAGTCTCGGAAGGTAGAAAAGTAGCCTTATGCAATGCCGGAAATGCAGATGGAGACAACGCTAAGTCTCGAAAGGTAGGAAGGTAGCCTTATGCAATGCAGATAATGCAGATGGAGACAATGCTTAGTCTCGGAAGGCAAAAAAGTAGCCTTATGCAATGCCGAAAATGTAGATGGAGACAACGCTTAGTCTTGGAAGGCAGAAAGATAGCCTTATGCAATGCAGATAATGTAGACGGAGACAACACTTAGTCTCGGAAGGCAGAAAGATAGCCTTATGCAATGCAGATAATGCAGATGGAGACAACGCTTAGTCTCAGAAGGTAGAAAGGTAGCCTTATGCAATGCAGGAAATGCAGATGGAGATAATGCTTAGTCTCGGAAGGCAGAAAAGTAGCCTTATGCAATGAAGATAATGCAGATGGAGACAACGCTTTGTCTCGGAAGGCAAAAAAGTAACCTTATGCAATGCAGGAAATGCAGATGGAGACAATATTTAGTCTCGGAAGGCAGGAAGGTAGACTTATGCAATACATATAATGCAGATGGAGACAACACTTAGTCTCGAAAGGCAGAAAAGTAGCCTTATGCAATGCCGGAAATGCAGATGGAGACAACGCTTAGTCTCGGAAGGTAAAAAGGTAGCCTTATGCAATGCAGATAATGCAGATAATAATAAAGATTCTTAGCGGATTGCTGGTAACTGATTGTGATGTTGCGACTGTTGGGGAATATTGTGCGCAGGCAGCAAATGCGAATAGGTGTGACGGTTTAATGTGATTGCATAACATGTCTAGTAACTTTGTGACTTGGGTGCCTGCATTCAAAGAAAATCGTGAGTTTTGTAAAGGGGAAAGGTTAGTTCGTTTTCCCGTGGCTTCCGGCGTTGCGTATCATTGGGTAAGCATTTGCTAAATAGCAGCTATCATAGTTATGCATGATTTAACAAATATAATGTAAGTAGAAAATAGTTTTGTTTAAATGAACCAACGACTGCGACGTGGTTCAAAGCATTGCAACCTTTCTTGCTCCGAAATTTTGAGGGTCCTCCTCAAAATTATTCCCTAGTTTACTAGGCTGGCACTTCTGACTGCTGCGCTGAATTACTGAAGAATCAACATCAAAATTTTTAGGGTCCTCCTCAAAATTCTGCCCCAGTTTACTGAGGTGACATCCCTGGCATTGAGTGGCTGAAGACTAGCTTCAAAATTTTGAGGTCCTCCTCAAAATTTTGCCCAGTTCCAATAATAAGGGGAAATGAGATTTTTATTAAATTGTGACCGAACCCATAGGGCTAGCTATGTATCCCCTCTTAAATGGGAATCAGGTCAGGTGTAGTTCAAATTACATCATAGAGAAATCATAGATGGTTACACATAGTATCATTTCACTGTATCTGAGTTGATTGGCTTCGGCTAGACTTCTCCGTCTATTTCTGCAAGAATAAGGGCTCCTCTAGTTAGAACCCGGTGAACCATGTATGGACCTTGCCAGTTGGGAGAGAACTTCCCCTTGACTTCATCTTGATGCGGGAATATCTTCTTCAACACTAGCTGCCTTGATGTGAATTTCCTTGGCTTAACTCTCTTGTTGAAGGCTCTGGACATTCTATTCTGATACAATTGACCGTGTCAAACTGTATTCATTCTTTTTACATCTATAAGGGCTAACTGCTCGTAGCGACCTTTTACCCATTCTGCGTCGTTCAACTCTGTTTCTTGTATGATCCTTAAGGAGGGAATCTCTACCTCGGCAGGAATGACCGCCTCTGTACCATAACTAGCATGTAGCGAGTTGCCCTGGTTGATGTGCGGACTGTGGTGCGGTATCCTAGCAAAGCAAAAGATAATTTCTCATGCCATTTCTTGTGACTTTTGATCATCTTCCTTAGTATCTTCTTGATGTTCTTGTTGGCTGCGTCTACAACTCCAATTATCTAAGGCCTGTAGGCTGTAGAGTTCTTGTGCTTGATCTTGAATGCCTCACACATTGCTTTCATCATATCGCTGTTGAGGTTTGAACCATTATCAGTGATGATTGATTTTGGAACCCCGAACCGGCAAACAATACGGTCACGGATGAAATCTGTCACAACTTTCTTAGTCAGTGCCTCGTATGATGCTGCTTCAACCCATTTGGTAAAGTAATCAATTGCAACCAGGATAAACCAGTGCCCGTTTGCAGCGGCAGGCTCAATAGGTCCGATAACATCCATTCCCCAGGTGACAAATGGCCACGATGAGCTAGTTGCAGTAAGCTCTTTTGGAGGCACCTTTATCATGTCTGCATATATCTGACAGCGATGGCACTTGCGAACGTACTGAATATAGTCTGTTTCCATAGTCATCCCAAAATAACCTGCTCGGAGTATCTTCTTTGCTAAGACAAAACCGTTCATGTGTGGCCCGCATGTCCCTGCGTGCATTTTGTCGAATAGTCTGTTTGCTTCTTTTGCTTTGACACACCTTAACAAACCGAAATCGGGAGTTCTCCTTTATAGGATTCCTCCACTATGAAATAAATTGTTGGATAACCTCCGAAGTGTGCGCTTTTGAGTAGCGTTGGCAAGTTCTAGATATTCCCCTGTGGTCAAATACCTTTTGATGTCGTGGAACCATGACTTTCCATCCGCTTCTTCCTTAACGTGAGCACAATAAGCTGGCTGATCATAGATCCTTACTGGGATGGGATCAATGTAATGCGCATTTGGATGCTGGATCATGGATGATAAAGTGGCTAATGCATCAGCGAACTCATTCTGGACCCTAGGGACATGTTGGAATTCTGTCTTTGTGAATCTTTTCCTTAACTCCTGTATGTGATGCAAATAGGGAAGTATCTTGGAGTTTTTGGTGGCCCATTCTTCTCGAACTTGATGTATGAGCAGGTCTGAGTCCCCGATCACTACTAATTCTTGAATGTTCATGTCAATGTCCATCTTGAGTCCCAGGATGCAAGCTTCATATTCAGCCATGTTGTTTGTGCAAGGGAACATGAGCTTGGTGGATACCGGGTAATGCTGGCCAGTTTCTGATACCAGGACTGCTCCTATGCCAACTACTTTGAAATTTGCGGCTCCATCGAAAAAAAACCTCTAACCATCGTAGGATTCCGCAATATCCTCTCCCATAAAGGACACCTCTTCATCAGGAAAATACGTTTTCAGGGGTTCGTATTCTCCGCCAATAGGATTCTCGGCGAGGTGATCTGCTATGGCTTGACCCTTGATTGCTTTCTAAGTCACATAAACAATGTCAAATTCACTCAACAGGATTTTCCACTTGGCGAGCTTGCCAGAGGGCATGGGCTTCTGGAAAATATATTTCAGCGGGTCCATCCTGGATATGAGATAGGTAGTGTAGGCACAGAAATAATGCCTTAATTTCTGAGCTACCCAAGTGAGAGCACAACAGGTACCCTCTAATAGAGAATACTGGGCCTCGTACGGGGTAAACTTCTTGCTGAGATAATAGATGGATTGCACCTTTCTCCCCGTTTCATCATGTTGTCCTAGGACACAACTGAATGCTCCATTCAATACTGCAAGGTAAAGTAATAGAGGTCTTCCTAGCTCGGGAGGAACCAAGACTGGTGGCGTTGATAGGTATTCCTTGATTCTGTCAAAGGCTTTCTGACAATCGTCGGTCCATTTAGTAGTAACGTCTTTCTTTAGCATTTTAAAGATGGGTTCACAAATGACTATGGACTGGGCTATGAACCAGCTGATATAGTTGAGTCTCCCCAGTAAACTCATCATGTCCTTCTTGTTCTTTGGCGATGGCAATTCTTGTCTGTCTTTGACCTTTGATGGGTCCAATTCTATTCCTCGACGACTCACGATGAAACCCAGTAGTTTTCCGGCAGGAACCCCGAATGCACACTTGGCGGGATTCAGTTTCAGGTTGTACCTTCTCAGTCTGTTGAAGAATTTTCTCAAATTTTCCCTATGATCAGCGGCTTTCTTGTATTTGACGATGGCATCATCCACACATATCTCGATCTCCTTGTGTATCATGTCATGAAAGATAGTAGTCATGGCTCTCATGTAGGTGGCGCCGACATTCTTCAACCCAAATAGCATCATTTTGTAGCAATACATTCCCCATCGCGTGATGAAAGTCGTTTTCTATGCATCCTCCTCATCCATCCATATCTGATAATACCCAGCAAAACAATCAACAAAAGACTGCAACTCATGCCTGGCACAATTGTCGATAAGAATGTGTATGTTTGGCAAGGGAAAGTTATCTTTGGGACTGGCCCGATTGAGATCCCGATAGTCGACACAGATTTTGACCTTCCCATCCTTCTTTGGTACTGGGACGATGTTGGCTAACCACGTTGGATATTCCACTACCCTGAGAACCTTGGCTTTGACCTGCTTAGTAACCTCTTCTTTGGTTTTCAAACTCATATCGGGTTTGAACTTCCTGAGCTTCTGCTTTACCGGCGGACAGGCTGGATCTGTTGGCAGTTTGTGAGCTACGATGGACGTGCTGAGGCTAGTCATATCATCATACAACCAGGAAAATATGTCCTCATATTCTTTCAAAAATTTCATATATTCTTCCTTTTCTGATGGCAACAAGTGAACACTGATGCGAGTTTCTCTGACATTCTCTATATCTCCCAAGTTAATGACCTCAATTTCTTCCAGGTTGGACTTAGGTGTATTCTCAAAATTCTCAACTTCTCTGATGACCTCTTCAGGTATCTCGTCTTCTTCTGAGTCTATGTCCTTTTGTTGCGTTGTTTCATTGCAAGTTACAGTCATTGGTTCATCGTCAAGATAAGTTATAGTAATGCTGTATAAAATAGAGTAAATGATAGAGAAAATAATAAGCAAGATATATATGATAAACTGAAATGCTTTGATTGAATCCATAATTGTTTGAAACATCGGTGCTCTTTTTGAAATAAAGACAATGCGGAAAGAAAATCAACTAGTAAAGTAAGCTAAAAATGAGATGCATGGTGCTTTTGTTTAGCCTTGCTACCCCGAAGCTTTCCGGGCCCTGACGGTCTTAATTGACCAATTGCTGAGGCGATCTCCTTTGCTTGCGGCTTGTATGGAAGGGCCTTCCTCCCCCTCCTCCTAAAAAATAACACAACAGTCCATATCATCATCCTCTAGGAACAAATTCTTCATGGCTGCCAATATTTCATCTTCTTCGGACCCGTATATAGTATCTGCCGGCTGGAAGGTTTGATCCAGGCTAGGTATCGAAAACTCCAACGGATAGTAGGGGCCGCGCTATGGTGGCGACCAATTCTAGAATTCCTCCCAAGTATAGCCGTAGCCTAAGCCAAAAGTAGTGCCATGCTTTTTCAGTGTGATGGGCTTAGTGATTCCCTGAAGGTTCTTGCTGAGTCCCTTTCCAGGCTCGTACTCGAACCAATTTAAGATGCTTTCAATCTTGTTGTCCCACCACTTATGTTTATCTACAGTGTTGACCCTTTTAGATGCAGTGGTATGTCTCTCCGCCTATTCTCCTTCTGCCTCCGATCATTGGGATGTTCTGGCGACTGTATATGGGATTACTACTGTCTCCATGAATGATCACTTCCTGGTGATTCCATTTGAACTTTACCCTCTGATATAGGGTTGATGCTACGGCTCCAGCAGCGTGGATCCAGGGGCATCCTAATAGCAGGTTGTAGGATATCGGGACGTCTATTACTTGGAAGTCGACGTCGAACCACGTTGGTCCCATTTGCAAACACAGGCTGATGTCTCCAATAGTAGATCTCTGGGACCCATTGTAGGCTTTGACATTGATAGCCCCGTCTTTGATCTCGTGCAGGCCTTTTCCCAAAGTTCTGAGAGTTACAAGTGGGCATATATGAGGCTGGATCCTCCATCAATCAGGACTTTGGTGATGAAATAATCTTCGCATTGCACAGTGATGTGCGGTGCCTTGTTATGACCCAAACCCTCTGGTGGCAATTCGTCTTCGTGGAAGGTTATTTTGTGGCTTTCCAGCACTTTCCCCACCATATTCGCCATCTCTCCTCCCGTTATATTGCTAGGCATATAGGCTTTGCTCAGTATCTTCATTAAGGCATTCTTGTGATCATCTGAACTTTGCAGAAGAGCCAGGATAGATATCTGTGTTGGTGTTTTGTTCAACTGTTCTGCGACCGAGTATTCCTTAGCCTGTATTTTTCTCCAAAGATCGTCGGGCCCAGTCTCAATAGGCCGTCCCGAGGTTTGCTTACTGGACTCAGCTAAGTGCTCTGGGGTGTAAACCCTCCCTGTCCTGGTCATTCCTTGTGCGTCAATCATTTCTCCTGTCATGTTCTTTCCTTTTCTCCTGGCTTCGGCAATGTAATCCTATGGTATGACATTCGAGCAGAATGGTGTTACGTCAGTCATTGCTACTAGAATAGGCACCCTTGGTGGAAACACAACAACTTCAAAGGGTTTAGGTGCCTTTGGAACCCCAAACTCAACTTTGATCGGCCCAGACGCCTTTGCAGAAGGAGGCGCTTCACAAGTGGTACAGACATATTTACTTTGTCATCCTTGGTGGGCTAATTCTGCACAATAATTGGGTTAAGGGTAACTGCTGGCTTTTTTGGTTCATCTCCTTCAGCAATCAAACCTATCGACCCTTTGAGGTCCTAATCGTCCTCGATCTCAATCATATAAATGTCTCCACCTTTGTGGTCAGGCAGGGGGTTGTTATGAATATTAGGAGCGAGCTCCTTTGCTATGATGACCTTGTTATCGATCAGAGTCTGAATCTTGTCTTTCAATGAACGACACTCGTCAAAGGTGTGCCCCTTCATGCCGGAGTGATACGCACATATCTTGTTGGGGTTTATCCACTGGGAGGGATTTTCTGGTGCTTTGGCTGGGATAGGAGTGACATAACCAGTAGCTTTGAGTCTCTCATATAATTGGTCGATTGGCTCAGCGATGGCTGTGTACTGCTTGGGAGGTTTTCGGTCGAAACTTGGTCTGGGCCTTGGGAAATTTTGGCGGGTAGGTGGCGATTGGTAGTGAGTGGGTTGAGTGTTATAAGCTTGGTAAACAGGTGCTGGTTGAGAGTATCTGGGTGAAGTGGGTTGATATGTGAGAGGTGGAGTAGATTGGTAAACGAGAGGTGGATAGGAGGGTGTGAGTGCTTGGTAATTTGGGATAGGCTAACATGTAAGTGGAGGTGATGGGTAGGTGTGGTATTTTGGTGGTGATTTGGCTCCCTGTGCGATCATCATGGCACTTACATCTTTCTTCTTGGACGCACCCCCAGTTTGTAAAGCTTTATTAGTGGCTTGCAATGCTTCAAGATTTGTTACCATACCGTTTTTGATGCCCTCCTCGATTCTTTCTCCGAGTTTGATGATATCAGAGAACTTTGACCCTCGATCATCATCAATCTTTCATAATATTGGGGATCTTAAGCCCGGACGAAGAACCTATTCATTTGTTCTTCTTCCATGGCTGGCCTGACCTTTGCAGCTTCTGACCTCCAACGAGTAGCATACTCGCAGAATGTCTTGGTGGGATTTTTCTTCAAGTTTTGTATGTAGAACACATCCGGTGCATTCTATGCATTGAAACGGAACCTGTCCATGAAGTCTGTTGCCAAACCTACCCAATTCGTCCATTTCTTGGGGTCCTGACTGATGTACCAGGACAATGCATCTCCTTTCAAACTCCTCATGAAGAGCTTCATGCGGATATTCTCGTCTTTTCTGTCCCCTACTAACTTGTCACAATAGGTCCTCAGGTGAACCCTGGGATCTCCGGATCCATCAAACATTTCGAACTTGGGAGGTTTGTACCCCTTCGAAAGTTCAACATTTGGCTGAATGCATAAGTCTTCAAAATTTAGCCTCTCAATGCCTTTGCTACCTTCGACACCCTGGACCCAACTAGTTAACTTCTTGAGCTCAGCTGCTAAGTTCCTGATGAGGGATTCTTTGTAATCAGCCTCCGGTGCATTTAAGATCGGTTGGGTGTAGTGAGGTATGGTATCCACAAAGATATGAGTGTTATGGAGGTGGTTGTTTGTGGTGTTTGGTGCTCGGGAATGAGTAATGGAGCATTGTAGCAGGTTTGAGCGTGGGTAGGCTGTATTTGTGGTTGCAGGGTATTTTGTGGAGGTGCGGGTTTTTGGGGGTTGACATCAGGAGCAGCAAGAGAGAATGATAGGCTTGCTACGTTTCAAACTTGGTCCAACTCTTCCTGGAGTTTCAGCAATTTTTCTCAAGATGAGCAACAGTTCCCTTAGCAATTGGGGTACCCTGAGAAGTTTCTTCCCTTTCAATCTCCTTTCTAGCACTTGTGTTTTCCATCCTTCCTTTGCTCTTGTTCCAGACAGGACTCGGAGGATGAGGAGGTGGAGGGCCCTTGGATCTTGTAGAACATGCTGATGGTGCCAGAATGCACGAACTAACCTTTAGGGAGGGGAATAAAAATAAAAGAAAAAAACAAAAAAGGTAACAAGTTAGTGTGGGCTCTGAGGAAAAAGCATTGCAGTATATAAACACATTGTGCGGGAATATAAATCGTGTCCTAATTTGGGTGGATCGTTGTGCCCGAGGTAGGCCTAGCGACA